>JASANE010018758.1:0-55648 GCA_030248225.1 Trileptium ribeirensis
TTTACCATGCACGATCACCATCCATAGTTTTATGGTATAACTACGGTTGGTAGAATTATTTTTTTTACCTGCAATTGTGACTTTTCAAATAAATCAACGTTAAATTCTTGATTGAGTACAGCTTGTTCAACGCTTAGTTTTGCTTTGCAGTCAATATTGACTGGTTCTGGACAGCCAGCGCTGAAGTGACGCTCGTATATTTGCATACCGAGTGCAGAACGCTGAAATCAAAAGAAAAAATAAGTAACGAGAATATTAAGGTTTTTTTTGCCCAAACACTTATAAACTGTCGAAAAGTGTTGCCTGTTGCAGGAGTGTAGAATACGCACGGTTGTTAAAATTTCAAACCACAATTTAGGCATTTTCAGAAATAAATTATTAATTACTAGTTTTTGATCAATCCTTTCATGCCTGAATTAATTTGCATATCGTGAAGCTTTGCTTAACTTCAGCCCGCGTCAGTAATCGCATTATGGTTGAATGATTGCAAGGGATGTACGCTAAGCACGGGGTTAAATTGGTGCTGTTGTTCGGTTGTGTAAGTTACTTCACAAGCGTAAACAGCAACCGCTCGACGAACTTAGTTAACACCGAAATATACACTAATGCAATTCTACATCAACGGAAAGGGTTGGGTTAAAAGCATTTCGGTGTTTGACCCATACTCACGGTTAGGCAGTCTAATGAATGCGCCGCTCCGCAGTTCCTGGAGCGTTTTAAAATGACGTTCACATTCTATTAGGTTTACATTCTATAAGATATTAATCTACTGTAGGGGTTTTAACGATTTCAGTTAGCGATGGTATGAGGCTATCATGATTTATGCAGGTGTTTGCAAATCTGCTGCATTTTTATGTATTTTGAAATACTAAAGAGTCTACAGTACAATTCAAGAAAACATTATAAAGACGCTATGCCCTGTAAAACGATGAATTAGAGACTATCACGATCGATTAAGTTATTACTAACGTTCCGCTATATACGTGGAAATCGTCCTGAAGTATTTCCACAGCATCAAAAACGAATTAGAGATCATCAAGATTGGTTAGGTGATTACTAAGATCCTGCTTTGTTCGTGGAAATCGTCTCAAAGTATTTCCAGACCTGCAGCATCAAAAATTAGTTAGAGATCATCAAGATTGGTTAGGTGATTACTAAGGTCCTGCTCTGTTCGTGGAAATCGTCACAAAGTATTTCCAGACCTGCAGCATCAAAAATTAGTTAGAGATCATCAAGATTGGTTAGGTGATTACTAAGGTCCTGCTCTGTTCGTGGAAATCGTCACAAAGTATTTCCAGACCTGCAGCATCAAAAATTAATTAGAGATCATCAAGATTGGTTAGGTGATTACTAAGGTCCTGCTCTGTTTGTGGAAATCGTCACAAAGTATTTCTAGACCTGCAGCATCAAAAATTAATTAGAGATCATCAAGATTGGCTAGGTTATTACTAAGGTCCTGCTCTGTTCGTGGAAATCGTCACATAGTATTTCCAGACCTGCAGCATCAAAAATTAATTAGAGATCATCAAGATTGGTTAGGTGATTACTAAGGTCCTGCTCTGTTCGTGGAAATCGTCACAAAGTAATACCCGACCTACAGCATCAAAAACTAATTAGAGATCATCAAGATTGGTTAGGTGATTTCTAAGGTCCTGCTCTGTTCGTGGAAATCGTCACAAAGTAATACCCGACCTACAGCATCAAAAACTAATTAGAGATCATCAAGATTGGTTAGGTGATTACTAAGGTCCTGCTCTGTCCGTGGGAATTGTCACAAAGTATTTCCAGACCAGCAGCATCAAAAACGATATTTTATTATGTTTTACCAGAAGTTACGATGTAATTAGCTAGAAAATATTATTCGGGCAAACTCTGCGATGACGAAAAGTGGTGGAATTTGTTCGCATGCATACCATGATTCTAATGAAATCAGGAATGTATGGTGAAAAATACATTCCGTTATACTTGTAGCTCTTCTCAGCAAAATTTTATTACGAACTCTGTGGTGACGAGATGTGGTAGTTAAATTTTATGCTAGCATATAATGATTTCAATGAAACCTGGAAATGTCTTGTGAAAAATGCATTCCGTTATACTTGGAGCTCTTCTCAGCAAAATTTTATTACGAACTCTGTGGTGACGAGATGTGGCAGTTAAATTTTATGCTAGCATAGAATGGTTTCAATGAAACCTGGAAATGTCTGGTGAAAAATGTATTCCGTTATACTTAGAGCTCTTCTCAGCAAAATTTTATTACGAGCTCTGTGGTGACGAGATGTGGTAGTTGAATTTTATGCTAGCATATAATGATTTCAATGAAACCTGGAAATGTCTGGTGAAAAATGTATTCCGTTATACTTGGAGCTCTTCTCAGCAAAATTTTATTACGAACTCTGTGGTGACGAGATGTGGTAGTTAATTTTTATGCTAGCATATAATGATTTCAATGAAACCTGGAAATGTCTGGTGAAAAATGTATTCCGTTATACTTGGAGCTCTTCTCAGCAAAATTTTATTACGAACTCTGTGGTGACGAGATGTGGTATTTAATTTTTATGCTAGCATATAATGATTTCAATGACACCTGGAAATGTCTGGTGAAAAATGTATTGCCTTCTAGCAACATCCTTTAGTAGTTTACAAGCTACTGGCTAGTAATGACATACTTTTTCAATCTTGGTTTTTACTTTTTTGTACTCCAGTTTAGAAAGGAGAATTCGTTTTACCTAACAAGAACTTAAATTCGACCTTGGTAAATATGGACCTTGGCTGTGAAGTTGATGTAATTGAACCAAATGTTTGAGGCAACAAATTACGTATTCGATGCGTTATAAAAATACAAAACTATCCAACTTACTTCTTTATCAGTAGCAGTTTTATAACTTTCGCAGCTGATCCAAAATGATATGCTTTCGCTACAAAACTGCTTGATGAGGAATTCCTGAAAACAAAAAAAAACAAATATAGTTGTAATGTCAAACAAAGCTTTAAACTTTAACCTGTGCTTTGGAATGTACAAAATAGATTTTGATAAGAATTATAGCATGACAAATTCAAAAAATCCTTTAAATCCAACGCTCTGCATTAAAGAAAAAATATTTTATAAAATAATAAACCTGAGCATAAAAATATTTTCTCATATATTAATTCAAACCGTCCTCCACCAAGAACCAGGGTACCAAATTTCTCAAATCAAGAGGTACCATTTAAGGGGTAAATATGAATACAAATTCAGCAGCCAAACATACCGAAAACGCTTTTAAGCCAGCCGGATCCATCAATAGTCGTTCGAAATCCTGAGACCATTTCTCCAGCCGAGCTAGCTGCTCTTGTTGTCGTTGCTTGAAACTTGGCGATTTCTTAATCGCGGGTCCTGCGGCACAGGTCGACGCAGGCGGTGGGGGACTAGTTCCAATGTGCTGCGATTCACCGCGGCTAAATCGTGACGAGAATTTGTTACGAAACCCGCTTGTCGTTGCCGAGGAGGCCCCACTGGTACTGGTACCTGGTGTTGGACCAGGAATGACCGAAATTGCTGTTGCCGATGTCATAATGTCTTTGGAGCTAAAATAGAACAAGCGGATTTAAAGCTATGATGCGTTTCATGTTCATATGAAGCCCATTATGGGCTCTTGATTATACCAGTATTTCACTAAGTGGATTGCGTAATGGTTTTATGACGTTCCACTGTTTTTGACAAATTGCTTTTCAAACATATAGTTCTATAGTTTTTTATAAAGCAAAGGCCCACGTATCCACTATACCAGTAATCTTGCACTCATTGAACTGCGCGTAGGCTGGTGTCAACAATAAATATTTTGCTATAACAATGCTTTTCGTCCTGAATTAATTTACATACAATTTAGAGTATCGTTAAACAATTTTTGTCCCCGCCAGGTATCGAACCCCGAACGCTCGGCAGAAAGACATATCCATTAATCACTGAGCTATTTTGGAGCTATCGCGCTGATACTTAATACTCCTTGCAAAGCTAGCACGCACAACAATACGCATACAATTGTGCAGTATTCGTCGAATTTAGTTAGTACAACGCATTCAAACGTATTTAGTTGTTGTCAAACATCTGTAGCAGTTAAAGGGTTAAATACCAGAAATTATTCAATCTGATGTAGTTTCTACATTTGCTAAACATGAATTTGTAAATTTTGTTACCTTAAACAATCAAAATTATGGCTTAAATGTCCAAGATTAGTAAAGAGTGTGAAGCCCAATCGAAAAATGTCGCTCATATATGATAATTTCAAGGAACTGGGTGGGGGAAGTCGTCCTCGTACTTTCCCACAAAAGCAGGGCCGCCGTAAGGCGTACCCCAAAATTTTTATAAGTACCATCCTGATTTCTGAATGCGCCCCCTCATTTCTGGATAGCGTGCTTCGCCTCCTGGATAATTTAGAAATTTTGTACGAACCATATCACTTGAACCAGATGCTTCGTAGCGACCGTTGGGTCTACAACACAACTTTTGCTTTATATATCAAGGATGTTCTCCTTAAATTATACATTTAACCAGGATGAAATAAGTAGCATAGATATGCATACTAATTAATTATGGTCAAATTGAAGAAAACAAGACATTTCGGCAGTTGATAGCAGAACTCTAAATATAAATAAATATTATTTCCGATTTGTTCCAAGCGATTACGAAAACACTCAAATTAGAATATGCATTACGCGGCTATAGATGGTGAATGCAATTTGTATCTAAGTAGATAGATTGATTGTTTAAACAAATATTTCTCAGTTGACCCTAATTAAAAATAACCATCAAAGCAATATTAACCCGTAGTTTACAGGGGCAGTGGAAATAGTAGTCAGATCGATTCATCTTTCTATTCCACGAATGCTACAAATGATAAGAGAGAAACTATAAAGACTTTGGTTAAAATTTGCACCTTTCACCCTTAAAGCATGTACAGTAGGCAAAGCGGAGTTGTTGTTGGTGTAGACGTATGTCTATGTCACATAAAATTTTATACAAAACGTATATATGAGTCAAATGGGTCCACGTAAATCATGTTATAAATGAAAAGACCAAAGATTGCACTGATTTTGACCCAAAATATCAGTTTTGAGTCGGATACTCCCTCACAGCAAATACTGTTGAAGCGATATTTACAAAACATTTATACAACATGAGGTCATACACACTCCGAAAATTTCAATTATATGGATCTCCACCAATTCTCAAGTTGAAAATGATCATAACGAAATTTGAGTTCATCTTGACATGGAAGAGAAGATTAGTCAACACTAGCTCCTTAACCGGTGGAGTTATAGGCAAATGCGCATGGATGAATATGCTAACCCCTAAATAGCATCGAAATACAAAAAATAATTAGCCAAATCTGATTATCTGAATTCCTGAATTTAGTTGTTGAAATAAATTGTTGTTCTATTACATGCAAGCAAAAACTAGATATATATGTAATAAATTTAGATGAAAGGTTTGGTTTTAAAAACTTTGGCAACAAAACATTTTACTAAATATATTTCTACATAAGTAGAGCGAATAAACTATATGTCTATGGCTCGATGGGTCAACTTTTGTGCAAAATCGATTGTCGATGGCTGCCTTGAAGTTTGCTTTCCAGTCTCTTTTTTAATTAATATTGCTTCCAATTACTTAGGGTCTATAAGACCCAACGGTAACAAAATGATCCTAAGAATTAACGCATTATGTTCAAAAGTCAAATTACTACTTCAGTGGAAGAACTATTAAAAGAAGCATCCGAATTTTTTGTCTCTATAAACCACGAATCACTCTGTTATAGATCCGTGCAAAAAGTAATTCGTGAAATATAAGATTTGTAGAATTACACATTAGCACACGGTGATCTACAGATAACATCGCGACATTATCGCTCATCTAACTAATATATAAACCGAGTCTTTTTCTTTAGACCATCAGCTAAAAATTGGCTAGGTTTGAAGATACAGCGAAAATTTTAGTACCATTTGAAACATATCGACAAGATAGTTTAGAAAATATTAAATTTATGACAATTTTGTTCGATTTTTGAGGTTATCAACGGTTTCGATTTGTAACCAAAAATTACTAATAATTTTCTACAGCTTTAGTTCCACTTCCATATGGATTTCTCATTCTACTAAACTTTTTAAATTAGCGCTAGCGTAATTTGCCGAGAATTGTACAAGCTATACCAGAGTTACCAAGCTTCGGTCTTTAGTGAATTTACACGTTGAGGGGGGGGGCGTAATAAATAACTTGACTGGTGTGAATTTTTTTGAAACTTGCCGCGACATTGCACATGTTCGCCGATACATTGACGTAAAGCTAATATAATATAATGATCTGTGTTGTCGAACTGTTTTAATCTGATTGCAGTGCTTAGTAGTAGTGTAGGGTACCGGTAGGAAAATTCGCCGGGAGGCCAGTTTCACTGTGGCACCCAGCTACCGCTGGCCCGGTATTCTGGCCCGGCTGGGTAGCCCGGTATGCTGTAACAAATTTATTACGTACAGTTAGATTTTATTATGTGTTGTATAAATGAATTATAATTGTATTTTATTTAAAGTATATTATGGCGATATATAAGTTTTTCTCAGTACATGTACAATTTTAAAGGTTCTTTTACTGCATGCAATCAATATTAGATCTGTGCGTACGCAAATACGTGTTAAGCAGTAAACAGCGCACTGTCTCACTGTGAATATATCGGAATAATTCTGAACGCGCCCGCTTGAGTCTGCCTACCAACTAAAAAGGTCTCTAGATTCGTGTTCCCACATTTAGGCTGCAAATAAGATAGTGTTAAGAGCGATATCTGGTTTACGCATATTCCGTAAGCATTAGAGGCCGCCAGATAGCTGTGGTTGTTATAGGCCTCGTTCTAAAGTGAAACCTGCTTTACGAAACTAATTGGTATAGATTATTTCTTGCTGTGTAATAGAAACTGTAGCGTAAATAGCCATGCTGTTTTACACGTACTGTGTAGTGGATGAATGCAACTTGGATAATGTTTACCCTCATATTAACTAATGACATTTGAAGACTAATAATGAGCAATAAAAAATTCGTGCATAGTCAGCACCGAAAAATTTAGATTAAAAAAATATCAGAGAAAAGTTTTGCAAAATTAATCTTTAAGGATACCAGCTGGAAAAGTGACTGGACCGCGAGTAAATCGGTCGATTGTTTTTTCAATCAGCAGATTTTCCAGGGACCGGTTTGTCATCCGGTCATTTTCTGGCTGGCCGGTTTGAAGGCCGATCGTTTTACCAACGAAAAAATCCCGCCGGTGGCCAACAGTATTCAGCAGGATAAAATTATTTAGTTTACTGATGCTAGCAAAAACTTCATAACTTTAGTTTTTTCATATAATATTTCTACGTGCAAGGTATGTTATCTGCTGCTACAAACAAACGTCATAAAAGAAACTGCGTAAACATCAAATATTCAATCATGGAAAACTAATTATTGGGCGTCTGAGTCACGAGTTCGGTGTGCTACCATTGAAATAACATTCCTCAATGCTCTAGTGAGCTGCTTATGCAATAAGATTGACTCGTTGCTAAGTTTTTCGTTTTCGAGCCTGAAGGCTGAACATGCAGTCAAGCATCTAAGTCACGACTCGATGTGCTACCATTGAAATAACATTCCTCAACGCTCTATTGAGCTGTGTGTGCAAGAAAATTGATTCGTTGCTACATTTGTGAGCCTGGAGCCTAAACATACAGCCGAGCATCTAAGTCACGAGTTCGGTGTGCTACCATTGAAATAACATTCCTCAAGGCTCTATGAGCTGCGTGTGCAAGAAGATTGACTCGTTGCTACGTTTTTGAGCCTGGAGCCTCTACATACAGTCGAGCGTCTAAGTCACTAGTCGGGTGTGCTACCGTTGAAATAACATTCCTCAACGCTCTATTGAGCTGCGTGTGCAAGAAGATTGACTCGTCGCTACGTTTTTGAGCCTGGAGCCTGAACATACAGTCGAGCATATAAGTCCCGAGTTCGGTGTGCTACCATTGAAATAACATTCCCCATCGCTCTATTGAGCTGCGCGTGCAAGAAGATTGACTTGTTGCTACGTTTTGGAGCCTGGAGCCTGAACATGTAGTCGAGCATCTAAGTCACGACTCGATGTGCTACCATTGAAATAACATTCCTCAACGCTCTATTGAGCTGTGTGTGCAAGAAGATTGACTCGTTGCTACGTTTTTGAGCCTGGAGCCTAAACATACAGTCGAGCATCTAAGTCACGAGTTCGGTGTGCTACCATTGAAATAACATTCCTCAACACTCTGTTGAGCTGCGTGTGCAAGAAGATCGACTCGCTGCTACGTTTTCGAGCCTCTACATACAGTCGAGCGTCTAAGTCACTAGTCGGGTGTGCTACCGTTGAAATAACATTCCTCAACGCTCTATTGAGCTGCGTGTGCAAGAAGATTGACTCGTCGCTACGTTTTTTAGCCTGGAGCCTGAACATACAGCCGAGCATCTAAGTCCCGAGTTCGGTGTGCTACCATTGAAATAACATTCCCCAACGCTCTATTGAGCTGCGTGTGCAAGAACATTGACTTGTTGCTACGTTTTGGAGCCTGGAGACTGAACATGTAGTCGAGCATCTAAGTCACGAGTTCGGTGTGCTACCATAAATAACATTCCTCAACACTCTATTGAGCTGCGTGTGCAAGAAGATTGACTCGTTTGCTACGTTTTTGAGCCTGGAGCCTGACCATACAGTCGAGCATCTAAGTCACGAGTTCGGTGTGCTACTATTGAAATAACATTCCTCAACACTCTATTGATCTGCGTGTGCAAGAAGATTGACTCGTTTCTACGTTTTTGAGCCTGGAGCCTGATCATACAGTCGAGCATCTAAGTCACGAGTTCGGTGTGCTACCATTGAAATAACATTCCTCAACACTCTATTGAGCTGCGTGTGCAAGAAGATCGACTCGTTGCTATGTTTTCGAGCCGGAACATACAGTGGAGCGTCTAACTCACGAGTTCGGTGTGCTACCATTGAAATAACATTCCTCAACGCTCTACTGAGCTGCGTGCGCAAGAAGATTGACTCGTTGCTACCTTTTTGAGCCTGGAGCCTGACCATACAGTCGAGCATCTAAGTCACGAGTTCGGTGTGCTACCATTGAAATAACATTCCTCAACACTCTATTGAGCTGCGTGTGCAAGAAGATCGACTCGTTGCTATGTTTTCGAGCCTGAACATACAATCGAGTGTCTAAGTCACGAGTTCGGTGTGCTGCCATTGAAATAACATTCCTCAACGCTCTACTGAGCTGCACGTGCAAGAAGTTTGACTCGTTGCTACGTTTTCGAGCCTGAACATACAATCGAGTGTCTAAGTCACGAGTTCGGTGTGCTACCATTGAAATAACATTCCTCAACGCTCTATTGAGCTGCGCGTGCATGAAGTTTGACTCGTTACTATGTTTTCCGGCCTGAACATTGAATGACTACTAATATGTCAAATTCGGTCATATAATTTTGGGTGTTACCCTAAAAAATGAAATCGTGCCTCCCCATTCGATTTAAGGTATTTGATTTGCTCAAAACTCTTGCGACGGCCGCAGAGCAATTAACAGTTGCCGCTAAATGTGGCAAAGACAGCCATAAACAATATCCTTTACAAGCAGTAACATATGTGCAGCTGTCTACACAGTCGCACATAATTTTCGATAGAAAATTTTGGCCCTCTCTGAGTGCAATAATCCTTGAAACTTGTATTAAATAAACAAATTTCCATCTACTTTAACTTACTAATCTGAACATCCAGCGGGTTTTGTGATGTTGGACGGAGTTAAGAGATTTGATGTTAGATCCGGGTGTGAACCGCCGAGAAAAGGAACGACAGCACTGGGGCCAGGGATTCGAATATCGTTGCCGGTGGTGCCAGCGCTACAACTACTGCTTCCGTCGCCAACATCCGACGAAAAACTTTTCTGATGCGTTAAACCTGAAACTCGGTCACAGTTCGATCGCAATGAATGCAAATATATTTAGTCTTATAGAGGTTTTTGATTAAATTTAATATATATATATTTACAAATTCATTAACAATTATTGTAGGTAAATATCAAGCAGTTTTAGCAAATCAATACGTTTGTAGCGCTCAAAAAATAAGCATTAGCTATTAAATTTTGCTATATCTTCAGACAATAATTTAGAAATTATGTGCAGGACAAAATGTGTAACAGCCAGGAGCGTCGCAAGAGTATTACACGGGGAGGGACCGACAGTTGCTCCCACTTTTTACATTCAAACATGAAAATATTAAAAGACGGACTTATATTAAAATGATTGTAAACACCGGACCCCTCCACTTTTTCGCCGCCCCTCCTTCTCCTGCACTTCTGGCGAGCTTAGGACGTCCCTCGTAGCAAATATATACTATCACTGTGTACAACAATATTGAGTGACTAACATTCTTATGTCCGCCTGCTGTACACTTAGATGAATGGTACGTACGGTCGGAACGTGGTGTTCAAACGAGTTAATAATACCGCTTTGTACCTCAGTAAGCTTAGCCGTGTATGCAAATTTCTAATTACAAAGAAAGCTGTGTTACTACTAACAATTATTGTAACACAGTTTATATAGTTAGAGCAGCGCATTTAAATGTCTGAACACACAACTACTGTCAGCTATATCACATGTTTGTCGTAGCATAACCAGTCTTGAGATCAAAGATTTTAATGTGCGGTTGCTATATTTTTACTCGTTCAAACTCGTGGTCTCAAAATCGTTCGAACTCGATACAACGGTGCGTACAAATCTTGGAACGCATGTTGGCTATGCTACAACTACACATGTAGTTTTACGCCATGCTTTATGCTACAACACTTGTTGTATTAGATAAAATATAAACGGGCTAACGAATTATTGTCAAAGCATAGTGTAACGTAGTGGAAATTATGTGTTTCAGTTGTAAAATCTTTTAAATTCCGGCTGTGTGTGTGATCGGATATAACTAGGAAACGACATAGCCGATTTCCATAGTCTTGGCATAGATTCGAACCGGCATAGTCGGTTTACCGTGTAGATACCCAAGCATTTTTTGATTTGAGGTCAGTTTCCGGGTTCAGAAGTCAAAATGAGAGTTTTTACCCTATTTTATTACCCTTCATGGACGTAAAGTTATTTTTATCTTAACTTTCGCATTTTCTCTCTCGGTTGGTTTTATTTATAGTAACATAATAAATGACGATGCTTCTTTTTTGTTTTTTAGATTAAGACTCCCGTTCTAGAGTTATGGGGTTTGAGGTACGGTGGAATGGTTCTTCGAGTAGGACATGGTACATTTCTAATTTTATTGTGGTGTCCTGGGAGGCTGATAGCGTGCACTGGGTGTTTTTGGGCATGTGAAACTTATTGCCTGTGTTAGTTTTGTATGCTTCACTGAGGCTCTTGCAATCTCGATAGATTTACTAGTTAGTCGTGAATCTGTTGCTAAACGTAAGACCTATACAACTGATTATAAAATATATACATTTGACTTGAATTGGCGAATGCAGGGAGCCTAAACGTAGATAAAGTGCCACCACTTGTCAGGGTTAACCGCGTCTTGAGTCATGACTTGTCGGATGGATAAAAAATGTTATATGCACACAGGATGTGTTTAAAATCCGCCGGCTTAAGGTGGTAGAAAGTTGCGGCGGTCGGGGAACTGTGTGGTTGCCAGGTGAGGTGTAGCCAAAATATATGCATACAGGATAGGTGTTTAAGTCCGCCGGCTTAAGTTGGTAGAAAGTTTCGGAGGTCGGGGAACTGTGTGGTTGCCAGGTGAGGTGTAGCCAAAATTTATGCATACAGGATAGGTGTTTAAGTCCTCCGGCTTAAGGTGGTAGAAAGTTACGGCTGTCGGGGAACTGTGTGGTTGCCAGGTGAGGTGTAGCCAAAATTTATGCATACAGGATAGGTGTTTAAGTCCGCCGGCTTAAGGTGGTAGTAAGTATCGGAGGTCGGGGAACTGTGTGGTTGCCAGGTGAGGTGTAGCCAAAATTTATGCATACAGGATAGGAATTTGAGTCCGCGGGCTTAAGGTGGTAGAAAATTTCGGCGGTCGGGAAACTGTGTAGGCTCCCAGGTGAGGTGTAGCCAAAATTTATGCATACAGGATAGGTGTTTAAGTCCGCCGGCTTAAGGTGGTAGAAAGTTTCGGCGGTCGGGAAACTGTGTGGTTGCCAGGTGAGGTGTAGCCAAAATTTATGCATACAGGATAGGTGTTTAAGTCCGCCGGCTTAAGATGGTAGAAAGTTTCGGCGGTCGGGGAACTGTGTGGTTGCTAGGTGAGGTGTAGCCAAAATTTATGCATACAGGATAGGTGTTTAAGTCCGCCGGCTTAAGGTGGTAGAAAGTTTCGGCGGTCGGGGAACTGTGTGGTTGCCAGGTGAGCGGTAGCCAAAATTTTTGCATACAGGATAGGTGTTTAAGTCCGCCGGCTTAAGGTAGAAAGTTCCGGCGGTCGGGGAACTGTGTGGTTGCCAGGCGAGGTGTAGCCAAAATTTATACATACAGGATAGGTGTTTAAGTCCGCCGGCTTAAGGTAGAAAGTTTCGGCGGTCGGGGAACTGTGTGGTTGCCAGGCGAGGTGTAGCCAAAATTTATGCATACAGGATAGGTGTTTTAATCCGCCGGCTTAAGGTGGTAGAAAGTTTCGGCGGTCGGGGAACTGTGTGGTTGCCAGGTGAGCTGTAGCCAAAGTTTATGCATACAGGATAGGTGTTTTAATCCGCCGGCTTAAGGTGGTAGAAAGTTTCGGCGGTCGGGGAACGGTGTGGTTGCCAGGTGAGGTGTAGCGAAAATCTATAGCATAAAACACTTTGCCGGTTCTTTTGCAACTATGTACACAATAGAAATATTTGAATTGAAAAACTGCTGGGATTTAAGGTACACAATAAAACAAGCACAGAATATACTTACTACAAAACTTACGAATTATATACTGCCATGACGGCATAATTATTATTTAATCAATGTTTTATTGGCATTTATAATGCAAGACCAAATTTACAAATCAAACGATAGAGAAGTTCTAATTTTAAAGGCCTAATTGGAAACGTTTTCGCATTATAAAGTTATGCTTTTTTTCAACTGCTATTCTCGAGAAAGAACGAAAATACTTATATTCAGGTCACAGCTAAATTGACGATCTATACAAATGCGATACTGAAAGTCCTGCTAAACTGAAAATGGGGATTGAAAAGCCGAAATGCAGATTCGGTGAAAGCTAATCAATGAGAAGCGTCAACGCCATACTACACGTTGAGCTTTTTGAGATCACGCCAACTACTAGTGAAACGTCAATTGGCTGGTTCAAATAGCATCACTAATTTTCAACCGTTTAAAGCTGGTCTTTGTATAGTGGATAGCATGCCTGCCTTGATTCCATAAGGCATGGTGTTCATGTCCCGGATAGTATATACTTTAGCTTGAGTGGGATTTAACAAAAATAGTAAATATGAGGTTATAGAGCTAAAGCCAAGATGATGGTGGGGTTGAAGCCAACCTAAGCGTCGGCCGAAAACGAAACTAAGGCTTTGATCAAACCCAAAATGGGGATCATGTCAAATAAAAAGTTTGGGCTAAGTTGCGTCTAACGAAAATTAGAACTACAAGTCGCACCGCGTGGCGGTAATGATTATAAACAGGATAGCCATTGCGAATCATTTAATATTATTAATAGTGTAAAGAAATCTATTCTGTCGCCGCCCGCTAATTGGATTTTTAACACTTTGATGTTTACGTGCTAAATTGATATAATTTTCGATATTGCGAAGTTATAGTACTGTTGTCCGTTTGTCCTATCAAAAAATTCGAAAAGCTGATGTCGATTACTGCGACATTTTGAACATTTGATGAGCCCGACATTTCGACTTATTTAACTTTTGTCAGAGTGGTCGAATCAAAAATGGAAACTGCGGCCAATGTAACCTTTAGGGGCGGAAGTGAAATCTTGCCATGCCGTTCTCGATATACTAAGCCTAAGCCTTAGTCTTAGCCTTAGCTAAGGTCCCTATATGAGCCATGTACCAAGCCTAAGCCTAAGTCGGGGGGGCTGCCTCACCCCGAACCCCCCGCTCTGAGCCGTTCTTTTTTCTAACGTTATAACGTCCGGCCCCTAAAGGTGACATGGGCCGAAACGGCCATCCATAATTCTCTCAACCTTCAACGCTGTTGTGTTTAAGTCTTGTGAGAGTTTAGCCATCGAGGTCTGTACTAAAAGTTATAACGGAAAGAAAAAAATTGAAATTTTGAAACGTTTGTTTAGGTGAATTTTGGCTTTATGAATGTAACTGATGGGCTTATCTAACTCTTTGGTTTCACGGATGTAAAGCCACATAATGCATATTGCAGGTAATCTGATACGCTGCAAGAAGCTCAAAATATGTTTCATTTTGGCTTAAAAATAGGCAATTTTTGTTATTTTTCCCGGGTCTTTTAGTTGTGCCTACGGTGTTAGAACGGGTATGTTAAGCTTTCAGAGTACTTAAGCAATAATAGCAGAATGAATGTATTTGTGTTGTATGCGCTAATGGAATTCTATCCAGCTGCAAAGGAATAATTAATCCTAAAACCCAGAGATGATCTGGACACGTTCTTGGTAAAATTCAAAAGTTTCCGGGCTTATAATTATTGGAGAAATAAGCAAAGGGTTATATAGTTGTGCAATGGGAATCAACTCACCATATTCTCTTTAATATATTATTGGCGCTTTAGCATACAAGCTCATAAAAGGGTACCGGTTACACCCGTGATGCGCCCCCTCATGCGCGAAGGCACACCCCAAGAGAAGTCCTCTGAGAATTCAGCTACCCCCGAATTCTCGGACATCGAGTATGTGTGAATTTCGAATTTTGAGAGTTTGAAGAGTGCAGCGAAGGCTCAATTTGGAAGTCACAATAGTTATTTTTAGAGCGCGATTTGGAGATATTCTTTTGGTGGTAGTGATGATTCGATGGATTTCGGGTTGCTTATAATGCTTATAACTTCGGGGAAGGGGACGGGTGATTGGGCGTGTGTATTTCCGGAGTTATTTTTTGGTGGTAGTGATGATTCGTCGGATTTCGGGTTACTTATAATGCTTATAACTTCGGGGAAGGGGACGGCTGATTGGGCGTATGTATTTCAGGAGATGTTCTTTTGATGGTAGTGATGATTCGTCGGATTTCGGGTTGCTTATAATGCTGATAACTTCGGGGAAGGGGACGGCTGATTGGGTGTGTGTATTTCCGGAGATGTTCTTTTGGTGGTAGTGATGATTCGTCGGATTTCGGGTTGCTTATAATGCTGATAACTTCGGGGAAGGGGACGGCTGATTGGGCGTGTGTATTTCCGGAGATAAGTAGTAATAAAGCATGTTTATTCGTAACATTTTATTGGCTATAGAAATGTGTAAATGTGTTTATGTTTCAAATGTGTGATCATGTTCAAAATAATTCTTAAACTAACAAAAGAAAATATAGAAAAGAATTAGAAAATAAAAGAAGCGAATTATATTTTTTAAATGTTTCCTCGACGATTTTACCATTTTATTTTGCGACAGGTATGGAGACAAATTAAAATCATTTTAAAACTACTGGTTTTAAAACGATTCGTTTTAGCTTGAGTTTTGGCGGGAATCTTGCAGCATGTTGTATATTAAATACATACAGCTATTAGTAATTTATTTGATGTGAAAGGCTGGTTTTAACTTCACTTGACTGACAGTATAACAGTGGCAACACGATTAAAATTCATTTCACTTAAGTGGAATGATATCAAGGAAATCAAATCCACAAATGTGAAATCAAAATCAGTTATTTATGAAAACGGAATAAAATTGGACCGATCGGAATCGAGTAAAAATAAAAGTGAGTTTTAAACGAAAAATGCGATTGATCTAATCTATTATTTTTACCATATCGCTACACATATCCCATCGTAGTTTCCGCAAAAGCCACATTTACAGCAGTTTTTAGGTCACCGCGCACCGAAGTGCTAATCGCGCGATTTTTTGTGTACGGACAGTATTGTGCTTTGTAATTTACGTATTCCCTGTGCCATTGGTTCTCGTATTTCTTTTACATATTTCCTAAGTATACGCTATAGTTGCGGACAATTAAGCGGACGACTAGATATCTCCTGGGTATCCTGAGCTGCAGGGCCGCGTTTTTCACCCCTACACCCCTAGCTGGTGGGGTGGGGGTGGAGGGCAGGCTAGCGAACCCGTATGTTGTAAGGGGCGCTCGCATGCCGTAAAGAGGTCCTTCGAACGTCATGAGGGGGTCCGCGAATGTCGTATAAGTTGCCCTAAATGACCTGTGTCGAAACAATGATGTATATATAACTAAATAAATATAGGTACAACATGGGTCCAGATAGATGTATATACACAATAAAGCAAGCATTAAAAGATAAAAAGATCATTTACAGAAACCATATCCTGCCTAGTTGATTCGGGCGATGAAAAGTGCATGAGAAGAACTGAAACACAGACACCCTAGCGGAAGGTTTCTCGGAAAGTGACACTACCCTATTAACAGACGTTCTCAAGCGATGCATATGAGCTGACAGAGTGCCGTCATTCCACATAAACCAATATGACGTGTTGACGTGTCCATATTATGCTTAAAGTCCCGAAATGTCTACTCGTTTTTAGTTAGATTGGTCCAAAAATAGCAAACAGTTTATAAAGAGTGTCCTGATATACATTTTCGAGTTGTTAAAAGCAGTACTATTAATAGTGAAGCTTGGTCTAATAAAACAGTAGCGAAAACCTATTAAAAAGCATCATCATTGACTGAAACAAATTTAAACTTTAAATCCCATAGCCATCCTTTCGGCACTCTTTGTGATGACTATCTTATTATAACTGTGATCTGAGCCAGCTTTAATATAAAAAACGGATATATTTATTTTAATTTCTTTCAAATTCAAATGTGGATGCTTTTATAGAAACGTTTTTAAAGATTTTATATTAGTATTCGATAAATACATATGGTTGAAGAAAATTTAACATACGAACGTAGACAAAGGTAACTTTGCAGAAACTGAAAATTATTCACTGCACCTAAATTCTAGCAAACATGGATCCATAGCGGAAGAGAGAATTTTGACCTACCACCAATCCCAGTTATCACGCCGGGTCCAGTCCGCTCCAAAATTTAACACGTCATATTATATAATGCTTGTGTGTCTGTAAAGTATTAGCAGTAATGCGCCCTAGTTGTGGGTGGGTACGGGTACCCGCGGCCGGGCCTGGTACGGGATCAAATGTGAGGCCTAAGGTAGCGGGTACCCCCAGTCGTCGCAGGTCCAACGGTTCATGGTTCGTCCACCGCCATATTTCTTCCTCGCCATATTTTTCCTCTCTAAGCAGTAATATTTGTTACCCTTTCATGATAGCGCCTTCCATGTTACGAGGCTTATCGTCGCTATCTGAAATATGAAAGGCAGCTTTTATGCTTAGTCTCGTTGTCTCTTTCGCAGATTGAAACCAACAGTACGGCATTGGCAGCTTTAAGTTAGCGGGATTGATCCATCGTTCGATAATATGTGCTTTGTCTAACCCAACCTTCTGCAATTCGATAGGGTACCATTCATTATTTTGCCAATTTGAAACCGTTGCGAGCACCCTTCTTTGCATTCTTGACAAGAACTCTATATCGCCAAGTATGTAGTTCAATCAACTCCGGTTTTGGGCCTTATCTTGCTTTTTGACCGCCTTGAGCTACCTTATATTTCCTGTGTCCATTTATAACATTTCAGTTTCCCTGTTTTATTCTGTCCGCTAAACAATCTTCCGTGCCCATCTCTGGCGGGACTCCCAAAACACCTGGGCCTCACGAAAGATAGTTCTATCCCAACGGGAAATTTCCAATGGATATTACTTGTCTGTGCTATCAACGAAACACTATCGCATCCCCGAAAAGCGATGCGGTCCCAGACCCAGCACGCAGAGACTTTTCACAAGTAGGCAAATATACATTTACTGTTGCATCCCATAATGTGCGAACTGCCGCTCAAACAGGAGCAACTGATTTGTTAATCAGAGCTCTCTGTGAAAGAAATGTCAACTTTGCTTGATTCAACGAAACACGACTTCTTGAATAGCGTTGTATGAATATTACACTACAACCCGGCTGGTTGCGTGCCTGGTCATCTTTTGTACAAATTTACTTTAGTGACCCCAACCCTGGTACAGAGGTTCTGTCTGCATTGCCGTTACAAGCGACGCGGCCTATCTCGTCAGCGAGTGACACCCGGATAATGACCGGATTGCAAGAATTACACTTGACACGACTCCGTTTGCAACAACAGCAATTGCTTCCTATGCCCAATAATACCGCAGTAAAAGCGATTGATTAGTCTCGCAGCCAAAGAAGTAAGTGGATCTCATCGAGAACGCTGGATCTATTTGACAAGTGAAGGACTGTACGAAACTCTCAGACCAAAAGACACCTTTACTACCGAAATCGCCACATCAATCACCATGGATAAAAAAACTATTGGAATGAACAAAGCATATAAAATAAACAAAGCAGCTCGCATTGGGAGTTCGGTAAACTGTTCGGGGGTTTTCCTAGAACCCCAGCTGAAAATTGGTCAATTTTGAAGATACAGCGAAATTTTTGATACCATTGGGCTCAACTTAACGCGGCGGTTCAGAAAATACCCATTTAGCTAAATGATACCTAAAATTTTCGAAAAAAAAAATTCGGGCTGGAAGATTCTAGGAAATACCCAACTGTTCAAGACGCCCAGAAGGGTAGTCGGAATCTCAACTGTTCCATGCGAACTAATACGCGAGGAGAACGGAACGGAAACGGAGTGTATGCTGCGCTAGCGTTTGCCTATGTCATAGTTTGAAGCTACAGCGAAAGCAAGAGAGGGCATATCTAAACCATAGGTGTCGATGGTCCGTCGGCTTAGGGAGGGATAGACGGTCGGCGGGGGACCGTCATCGGGACAGGTCTTAGGGGACAGCGGGGTAGAGCTGTTGACGTTTTTGTCAATTTTGCCCTAATTTTTGCCGATTTTACCCCAAATTTTAATAAGTTTTGCTAAGCGCGGGCTGGTCGATGTGGTGACCCTTCAGTGGGAGTGGTAAATAAGGCTTGAGGAAGGCCGTCTTTTAGAGGGTAACCGCCCTTACCCTCATTCTCCCATCGACACCTATGGATTAAACATAGATTTTCAAATATATTAAATATGCTTTTTGAAGCACATTAAAAAATTATTTGTTGAGCAATAATACGATAAATGACAACGGATTTAATACATCATCACCGCAACTTATCTTTGTTGCTGTAGAACAGCCGTATACGTTAAAGTTCCAATGTCGCTTTCAACGAATGACGTCATAATATCGTGAAAGGTATGGCCGACGTGATATCTCAGATTTTCGCGCCGGTTTCGATACACTAGATTTAAAGAAAACCATTGTTTACAAATAGCACTGCTAATATAGTTCATGTGCAATTTAGGTTACATACCGGGGCGCAGTATTCTACTCAAAAGTGGTGTGGGGCGCTACCACAAAATTGGCAAGGCCTCCTCACGATGGCCACATTTTCTCATAAACTGACGCTCAACTCCCGGTTTACAGCGGCCCTGGTTACATATGAAGTTTGCAACTTTCAACTAGATGGCCACGGCAAAAAATTTAACTTATTCCGTAACGTCACCGTTTCAAGCTACATCTGATATTCGATACCTTTATATCAGGGAATAACCGGAACCGAAATTTACCGGAACCGGAACCAGTAACCGGAACCGTCCATTTAAACCGGATCCGGAACCGGAACCGGAACCTGGTCTTCGAAATTTATATATAGTAAAACAGATGATGGAAGAAATGAAGGTATAGTGGATTTAAAATGCATTAAAAATAACTTTTACATTAAACTTAATGTATTGCGATGGTATTATTGCCTTTCTGAAACTTTAAAGAGACTGAGGAAGCTAATAATGTTTATTTATCGATCAAATATGTCGGTTTTTGGACATTCAGAGCAAAAAAATGTCTTCCACTATACACCACTGCGTATACTGCGTCAAATCGAATGTGCTTACAAAGCTTGGAGCGTAGAATACACACTTTCGCTCTGTCTCCAGTCGCCTCCCTTTACTACACATACGTTTGTTGCATGTTCTTCTGTAGCAAACTTAAAATTATTGGTTTATATGATTCTAAGATAAAATAATAGATAGAAGGTAATTTTCTGATCAGTGTTCGGAGACACTGTTTAGGCTAGCGTTGGACAAACAGTGCCCGTCAGTTAGATGATAATGATAACTTTCTAATCAGAATGCTATAGATGAGACACACTGTGATGCTGCTCGCACAGTTTCAATAAATACAGTTCATTGCCAAGGAAGCAGTTTCTGCTTGCGTTGCAGATAACGTTACTTCAATTTCACCTGATTTACAAAGTTCAAAGCGCACCGGCTGGTGCTTGACGCAATTTATGTTAACCAAGCATAGGCTAAGTACTTCTGCGTAAGCCACACTCTGTTACCGAGTTGGACCGGTTTAATTCAAATGTATCCCACAGACTTCTGGATGTGTAAAATAGCTGCTACAAGCATCGACCTGGCTTTGATTTAACAAACTCCTGCAGGTAATTATGAAAAATTCCTGCTAAAATTATGTGCCCTACTTACGTTTCACACGGCAAATTGGTTAGTTAATCTTTTCTTTGGCTCGGCTGTATTGGAGTTTGATCATTGTATAATATATATTACATATGTTTGGATCACAGATGAAGCAAAAATGTGAAAAATTTCAAACAAAATTTTTAAACCGGAATTCCGGTTCCGGTATGGTTTTTGCCCTTTGCCGGAACCGCAACCGGAACACGATTTTCGCCGGAACCGGAACCGGAACCGGAATTCCGGTTACTCCCTGCTTTATATATATTAACTTTTGTGGTTAGCTTTTTACCAGCCGCTGTACGAATGTGCGAGGTTTATTTCTGTATGAAACGCTGTTGTTTAAATAACGGGAAAGTTCCCTTCAGTAGATGCTGTCTGATAGGTGATTACTTAGGCACTAGGATTTGGTCTAAATACGCAGCATGTTCCCCATCGTATAGCCTCCACAGCGAGAGCTGGTGGAAAATAATCCAACATTATGAAGCTAATTACATTAGAATGGTTTTGTAAGGTATAATAATAATAATCTTGCTATGCCACCAATAGAGGTCTATATTTTACCGACTTCGCGGGCTGAAAAATTTTTCTCAGCCGACAGACACGGGCCTATTGGCGGTGGACAACTTTCAAATTCCGCGGGCACAAGAATTTCTGCACGCGCACACCTCTGTGCTGTGCAAAACTACAACACACTATAGCACTTCAATATAACTATTTAATTGCAAAAGTAAAACGTATACGTACTTATAAGGTACATGTTACAACGAATCTTAACTAGAATTCAAACGTTGAAATCGGTTATACAGAGATTTTTGTTCGATTTTTGATTATTCGATTTTTAATTTTTCGATTTTTCGGTGATACAGAGATTTTTGTTCGATTTTTGATTTTTCGATTTTTCGGTTATACAGAGATTTTTGTTCGATTTTTGATTTTTCGATTTTTAATTTTTCGATTTTTCGGTTATACAGGGATTTTTGTTCGATTTTTGATTTTTCGATTTTTCGGTTATACAGAGATTTTTGTTCGATTTTTGATTTTTCGATTTTTCGGCTATACAGAGATTTTTGTTCGATTTTTGATTTTTCGATTTTTAATTTTTCGATTTTTCGGTTATACAGGGATTTTTGTTCGATTTTTGATTTTTCGATTTTTCGATTATACAGAGATTTTTGTTCGATTTTTGATTTTTCGATTTTTCGGCTATACAGAGATTTTTGTTCGATTTTTGATTTTTCGATTTTTAATTTTTCGATTTTTCGGTTATACAGGGATTTTTGTTCGATTTTTGATTTTTCGATTTTTCGGTTATACAGAGATTTTTGTTCGATTTTTGATTTTTCGATTTTTCGGCTATACAGAGATTTTTGTTCGATTTTTGATTTTTCGATTTTTAATTTTTCGATTTTTCGGTTATACAGGGATTTTTGTTCGATTTTTGATTTTCCGATTTTTCGATTGTTTGGTTATACAGAGTTTTTTGTTCGATTTTTGATTTTTCGATTGGTCAACATATCACGTACTAAAATATATTTGGTATTTTTGTATATATGTCGCTTGCAGTGACCAAATTTATGGTACATCTCAGAAATTTTGGGTTTGCCTTAAGAATTTTGCGTCTAGTTCATATCATGTTTATATATCTATACTTTTATGCCACCTGTTAAATCAACAAGGCTGTCACGGCACTGATCAGCACATCGTTGCTTTGTAATCTACAATAGACAATCTTATGTAAATACTCCGCTCTATTCTACATGTTTGATTACTAGTCCACGGTCGCAAAAAGTTCTAAAAGAGAAATTAACCCGCCGACCGGTCCGGTTTAGCATGTATGATCCGGCAGACCCAACACCACGTTAGAAACAGACTGGGCGCAATTCTAGAAATCGCAAGGCTACGTCCGGCGGGCCTTCAATTTCAAACGAATTGCGAGGAGCCGAAAAATTTCGGCTCGGTTCCCTTCTACTCCAAAGTCGTATAATATACAATATTTATCGACTTTGAGAACAAATGACATTTGAGAACTCAGTATGTCAGTATATATTATTACCGTTAGGTTTACCTTAGGTATTTCTCTCTTGGTTGTTTCCGCCGTTGTAATAACGGTTGTTCGGTTTGTTTTTACTTGTTGAAGAGTTCGCTTATACTATCCTCAATAGCAATCATTAGTTGCTCTTCTGCTGCTGCGTAACCTTTAAGTAAACTAAGCAACTGCTGCAGCAATCGTTATAAATTTTCAGTGGTGAAACAAACAAAAAAACGAGTGGGCTAGGATGTAAAGGGTGATCTAAAACGTCTTTCCAAAAGTGCAGTTGTTTTGTAACGGGTTTGCAGGCTCTATCCGCGAAATTCGCGAATCTAGGTTTCTGTGTGGCCGAGTGGTCTAACTTGCTGTCCCGTCCTATCAGTCCATAAGGTGCGCGTTAAACTACCGCTGATACCTGAATTTTTATATTGGAGTCCTTTGTTTGTTCCATACACATAAATGATGCTTCTAACATATAAATTCATTATGGGACTTACATGACACTAAGAAAACGTGATTGAAGTCCTTTCATGTCGTCTATTATATTGATGTTAATTAATAAATGGTGAATTTATATGCCAAAGCCTAGACTATGAAGGTTTGAAGCAAGACTAAATTATGTACAATCAACATGCCTATAGTGAAGGAAGAAATACGATTTCCTTCCTTCAATGTACTACGGCATGGATTAAACAAGAAATATCTCTCAAATTTGTGTATACAGTGTTCCTAGACATTTCTGGAGCGTTTGACTGCACTAAATTGAAAATGGATAAATTTGATATTCCAAATCTAATCAAAATTCGGATACATAAGCTAACAAGTGCCAGAGCTGCTGTAAGCTATCTAGACAAGCAGTCAGAGCTACTAGGGATTTTCCCCAGGGAGGAGTAGATTCCCCAAGTGCTCTGATGAATGGTAGTAAATGGTATTGCTAGCAGACTTAATCGGTTTCTGTGTGTAGGCTACTCTGATGATCTTGTCCATTTGATATCATCTAGATGTTTAAGGGCCGCTTGTAATAAACTTCAACCGTCTCTAAATGCACTTCATGCGTGGTTCTGTTATCGAAGGCTCTCCGTCAATGCAGGAAAGTTTAAGGCGGTTGTTTTTCCTAGGAAAAGAAGACTGGACAGTCTAATGGATATTCGTACTGGGAGAGACTATTCCGTTGGACGACAAGGTTAAATATCTTGGGTTAGTCTAAGATAAAGGTTTAACTTAAAGGACTCATATCGAAGAATCACGGCTTACGGCATTCACGATTCTTTTTGCTCTTAAGAGATTTATTGGAAACAGTTGGGGATGCGCCTTCAAGCCATTTTTTTCTTTATGGAACAGTTGTACTTCGAACACTTCCTTATGGAGTGGCGTGTTGGTGGTAAAGGATTGAACTAGTTACCTACTGAATAATGTTAGAAAGGGCTCAAGCGTTGCCTTGTCACATGATCACTGGTGCAATTAAATCCACGTTGGTGCGCGGCATTGAGACAATTTTAGGCCATTGATATTCTAATCAAGAAATTAGCGGTAAAAGAATACGTTAGGCTTAAAAATATAGGACTTTGACGAGGTAATCATGAATTGGGCTCGCATGCGCATATGCACATGCTAGTTAAAGACATTGGAGATTTGTTGAATCTCCTTTGCGATATTGTTAGTTCTATAAGACATAAACAGAATTGGATCTGTAATGACTGGACTGATGTTATGCAAGACAATTTCGATTTGCTCTGTTAGACAGATGTTCTGCCATTGATGATAGTATCAGGCGTTGTTGTGCAGGTATATACACACCGATAACGGTAACAGAATCTTTCCTTTCAGGTAGTCTGACTACCGTCTTTCAGGCCGAGGTCTATCTTGGTCTTTGACAGATGTGCCATCATAATAGATGGTTTTAGACTAAAGAATAAAAAGATGGGTATTTTTAGTAACAGTAGAGCAGCAGTGGGAAAGACAGGTTCAGTCTTTATGCATTGTAGGTATTGGTTCTAAAGACAAAGGACACTTTCGCGAAGTTACTGCCATTAGGTCCAACGGTAGATGGAAATATTTTAGAAATTACCTTTTTCGGACTTCGCCTTTGTTAAAATATCAAAAATTAGCAATATATATACTATTATGTATATATTAAAGATTGCGAAAGTTAGCGAAAGCCATACGTTTAAAAATTGCTCCTCCTAAAACAATCAAACATGATGAAAACACGTAATTAAATCTTGGACGTAACCTAATGTAACTTAGACATTAGATATGACGTCATTATAACTAAACCTCAAATGCTAAAATACCTACGTACGTCTTTCGTCTAAAAATTCAATTGCAAATATTAATTAAAAAAACTGCTGATTAGCTTAACGAAATATGGAC
Organism: Trileptium ribeirensis; assembly: GCA_030248225.1. Classification (NCBI taxonomy): domain Eukaryota; kingdom Metazoa; phylum Nematoda; class Enoplea; order Enoplida; family Thoracostomopsidae; genus Trileptium; species Trileptium ribeirensis. The sequence goes on from JASANE010018758.1 coordinate 25,047, forward strand.
AAATTTAAAACACCTGCATTTTGACCAATAATCAAATATTAATATAACTGAATGACATCGAATAAAGTAGATTACAGATATAATATTTCGCGTTCAAAGTAGTCATGACTAAAAGCAAAATCAAGCCGACGGTATCAATTGCAACTGCTAAACTATAAATAGACGTATATATATAGATTATGAATATAATTTAAAATATTTTTTTTGATTTAACGCACATATATTATACAGTAATGTAATTTAAAGGTGGAACAGTGTAACCATGAATACTACAGTGGTAGTACTGAGGCACAGACTTAGTCCTCCGAGATAACCGACGCTATTAAGGTGCTCAAATCGGGTAAGACACTGGATGTTTCAAGGAGCGCCACCAGAGGTCTTCAGAGCTGCCCGTGAGATTTTGGCGGCCACGTTGGAGAAACTGTTCCAGTTAATATAGCATCAAGAGCGCGCGGATTGGAAGACAGCGGTGCTTTTGCTCTTTTTTAAGACAGATGATTCTACGCAATGTAGAAACTATCAAGGCATATCTCATGTCACTGCTTCCGATTGCGCTGAAAATTCTTAAATCGTGGTTTTGAATAGAGTCCGCTCTTGCTGCGAGGGCTTCATACAGGAACACCTGGCCAGATGCCGCCCTGACCGCAGCTGTACGAAACAAATCTTCAACATTTGGCAGTTACTGCAAACTCGTCATGAATTCCGTCGCTGTTAAATTGTTGTATTTGTCCACTTCTGAACCATCCTTTGACTTAGTCCACAGCGAATTACTGTTCGCCTTTATGGAGGCACAGGACCTCCCCGATAGCTGGTTCGGATGATTAGAACAATGTACAGCAACAGTGATGCTGTTATATGCGGCTGCAACTCCACCGCCACGGCGTTTTCTATAAAGATAGGTTTAAGGGAAAGCTCTATATTGTCTCCTACGCTTTTCAGCTACGCCGTTATTTGGGCAGTCGGAAATAGTCCTGATAAGTCGGAGTAATGAATTGTCACCGAAGGCCTCAACGTCAGCGCTTTTGACCACGTCGACGACCTAGTATTTCTATCCAACTGCAGAGGCGCAGCGCTTTTGCTAAACGGGTTGGTCTGAATATAAGTGGCGAAAAGATCATGGTAAACCACTGCTGCTGCAGCAAACCAGTAGTGCAGGTAGACGGTCTTCAGCTTGGAGTGGTTTATGAATTCTTATATCTCGCTTCAAGGGTCAACGGTACGAGTTGGAAGTGGTCGGTAATCGCCAAAGCATCTAAAGCATTAATGAACGCCTGTGGTAGCACAGAAACATTGCGCTGCAAACCAAGCTAAAAGTCTGCCAAGCGGCCACCATTGACATACCTGCTGTATGCCACCGAAACGTGGGCGGTTCGAGGAAGGAAAGTCTCCAAATAAACGCCTTCGAGATGATGTGCTACCGTCGTATCCTGGGCATTTCGCTCAGAGGTCATATTTAAACGCGCGATTAGTTTTTACGAATAACGATACGCATTATCGGCCATATTATAACGGCAGTATGTGCTACCGTCGTATCCTGGGCATTTCGCTCAGAGGTCATATTTAAACGCGCGATTAGTTTTTACGAATAACGATACGCATTATCGGCCATATTATAACGGCAGTATGGGTACGATTAATTTTTGTTCTAACATGACACGCGACATTGCCTTAAACACGATTAGTTTTTACGAATGACGATAGGCATTATCGGCCATATTTTAACGGCAGTATGGGTACGATTAATTTTTGTTCCAACACGACACGCGACTTTGCACTATTAGGGTCAATCAGTGGATAATATTCCAATCTAGGATCGGTCGAAATGAGGCTGTTGTGTGGCTTGCCCATTCCCCAAATTTAACTTCGCGGGACTTTATTGTTTGGGTCATCGTAAATATGAATGTTTATATAAATACTCCTAGCACTGTGGAACAACTGCAGAACGGCACTGCGGAAGAATCACATTTAAGACTGCACTGTTTGCTTCAAATTTTGCAGGATTTCGGTTTGAAAAGCTATGTTTTTGTGGCAGGACAAATGCTGTTGATGGGAAGTCAAATTGTTTTACAAAGTTTCTTAGCTCAAGATAGATTTATATGCTATAAAAATTATGCTTCTGTATCATCTGTGGCTAAGATATAATACTATATAAAGCTATTATGTTGTTTCCTTACTTATGAGACTTCTATGCATAAATACACACGTAAATATTCTATACATAAATATTCACGAAATATACAAGTGCAATTCTTGGCGAAAATTATTCCCAATTCCTGTTGGGCGGTTATTGCTCTAAATTTGAGAACCAAAACTATTTTTATATCAAATCCACATCATTATAGAAAGCACGGACAGGAAGGAAGCTATGAAATACTCTATACATAGATATTTACGAAATATACAAGTGCGATTCTTGGCGAAAATTATTCCCAATTCCTGTTGGGCGGTTATTGCTCTAAATTTGAGAACCAACACTATTTTTGCATTAAATCCACATCATTATAGAAAGCACGGATAGGAAGGAAGCTATGAAATACTCTATACATAGATATTTACGAAATATACAAGTGCAATTCTTGGCGAAAATTATTCGTAATTACTGTTTGGCGGTTATTGCTCTAAATTTGAGAACCAAAACTATTTTTGTATTAAATCCACATCATTATAGAAAGCACGGACAGGAAGGAAGCTGTGAAATACTCTATACATAGATATTTAGGAAATATACAAGTGCAATTCTTGGCGAAAATTATTCGTAATTACTGTTGGGCGGTTATTGCTCTAAATTTGAGAACCAAAACTATTTTTGTATTAAATCCACATCATTATAGAAAGCACGGACAGGAAGGAAGCTATGAAATACTCTATACATAGATATTTACGAAATATACAAGTGCAATTCTTGGCGAAAATTATTCGTAATTACTGTTGGGCGGTTATTGCTCTAAATTTGAGAACCAAAACTATTTTTGTATTAAATCCACATCATTATAGAAAGCACGGACAGGAAGGAAGCTGTGAAATACTCTATACATAGATATTTAGGAAATATACAAGTGCGATTCTTGGCGAAAATTATTCCCAAATCCTGTTGGGCGGTTATTGCTCTAAATTTGAGAACCAACACTATTTTTGTATTAAATCCACATCATTATAGAAAGCACGGATAGGAAGGAAGCTATGAAATACTCTATACATAGATATTTACGAAATATACAAGTGCAATTCTTGGCGAAAATTATTCGTAATTACTGTTGGGCGGTTATTGCTCTAAATTTGAGAACCAACACTATTTTTGTATTAAAACCACATCATTATAGAAAGCACGGACAGGAAGGAAGCTGTGAAATACTCTATACATAGATATTTACGAAATATACAAGTGCGAGTCTTGGCGAAAATTATTCCCAATTCCTGTTGGGCGGTTATTGCTCTAAATTTGAGAACCAACACTATTTTTGTATTAAATCCACATCATTATAGAAAGCACGGATAGGAAGTAAGCTATGAAATACTCTATACATAGATATTTACGAAATATACAAGTGCGATTCTTGGCGAAAACTATTCCCAATTCCTGTTGGGCGGTTATTGCTCTAAATTTGAGAACCAACACTATTTTTGTATTAAATACACATCATTATAGAAAGCACGGATAGGAAGGAAGCTATGAAATACTCTATACATAGATATTTACGAAATATACAAGTGCGATTCTTGGCGAAAATTATTCCCAATTCCTGTTGGGCGGTTATTGCTCTAAATTTGAAAACCAACACTATTTTTGTATTAAATCCACATCATTACAGAAAGCACGGATAGGAAGGAAGCTATGAAATACTCTATACATAGATATTTACGAAATATACAAGTGCAATTCTTGGCGAAAATTATTCGCAATTACTGTTGGGCGGTTATTGCTCTAAATTTGAGAACCAACACTATTTTTGTATTAAATCCACATCATTATAGAAAGCACGGACAGGAAGGAAGCTGTGAAATACTCTATACATAGATATTTAGGAAATATACAAGTGCGATTCTTGGCGAAAATTATTCCCAATTCCTGTTGGGCGGTTATTGCTCTAAATTTGAGAACCAACACTATTTTTGTATTAAATCCACATCATTATAGAAAGCACGGACAGGAAGGAAGCTGTGAAATACTCTATACATAGATATTTAGGAAATATACAAGTGCGATTCTTGGCGAAACTTATTCCCAATTCCTGTTGGGCGGTTATTGCTCTAAATTCGAGAACCAAAACTATTTTTGTATTAAATCCACATCATTATAGAAAGCACGGATAGGAAGGAAGCTATGAAATACTCTATACATAGATATTTACGAAATATACAAGTGCAATTCTTGGCGAAAATTATTCCCAATTACTGTTGGGCGGTTATTGCTCTAAATTTGTGAACCAACACTATTTTTGTATTAAATCCACATCATTATAGAAAGCACGGACAGGAAGGAAGCTGTGAAATACTCTATACATAGATATTTAGGAAATATACAAGTGCGATTCTTGGCGAAAATTATTCCCAATTCCTGTTGGGCGGTTATTGCTATAAATTTGAGAACCAAAGCTATTTTTGTATTAAATCCACATCATTATAGAAAGCACGGATAGGAAGGAAGCTATGAAATATTCTATACATAGATATTTACGAAATATACAAGTGCGATTCTTGGCGAAAATTATTCCCAATTCCTGTTGGGCGGTTATTGCTCTAAATTTGAGAACCAAAACTATTTTTGTATTAAATCCACATCATTATAGAAAGCACGGATAGGAAGGAAGCTATGAAATACTCTATACATAGATATTTACGAAATATACAAGTGCGATTCTTGGCGAAAATTATTCCCAATTCCTGTTGGGCGGTTATTGCTCTAAATTTGAGAACCAACACTATTTTTGTATTAAATCCACATCATTATAGAAAACACGGACAGGAAGGAAGCTGTGAAATACTCTATGCATAGATATTTACGAAATATACAAGTGCGAGTCTTGGCGAAAATTATTCCCAATTCCTGTTGGGCGGTTATTGCTCTAAATTTGAGAACCAACACTATTTTTGTATTAAATCCACATCATTATAGAAAGCACGGATAGGAAGGAAGCTATGAAATATTCTATACATAGATATTTACGAAATATACAAGTGCAATTCTTGGCGAAAATTATTCCCAATTCCTGTTGGGCTGTTATTGCTCTAAATTTGAGAACCAAAACTATTTTTGTATTAAATCCACATCATTATAGAAAGCACGGATAGGAAGGAAGCTATGAATTATCAAAGTAACCGAAATGGCTATATTAATATCGAATAAAATTAAGAGTTGGGTTTAGTAATGAGAACTTGAACGAAACCTTCTATTTCGCTTGGCGAAAAGTATATATATACAAAAATAAGTTTAGATAAATATAGCTTGCATTTATAAGACAAAATTGTCAAAATGTATAAGAATGGAAGAATATAGTTAAATCTATAGAAATTATGCATTGTCAAAAATCTCAAATTGTTACAAAACACGATAGAGTCATGTGCCCTCACTAAAATCGACAGTTACATAATCGGTGTCCGATTAAACGAACTTAACTAATATGCTATAAAAGGGGGAAGCCGATAACAAGCTTGAATACGAGCAAGCAGTTTAAAAAGACATGCCTAGGGCCTGCTCTGAATAAGAGCTAGAGTACTAAATGAGTCGCTTCATCCGCTAATCATAACTAAGTTAAAATGCATTCGCTTACGGTTGCGCCGGATGAAACTCTCGTTCCGATCCGATCCGAATTCTGTTCACATTGCATTCGGTCCGATCCGAAACGAACAAAATTTATGTCGACCGTATTCGTATATATATTTATTTTTCACACTACTTCATCAGATTCGGAACGTAAGAATTGTGCATGCTGTTTCGGATCGGATGCAATGTGCACAGTCTATATAAAATACACGTACAATTCGGATCGCATCGGACGCAGTATGGACATTCCCTAAGGTAAAAGGGAAGTTTGTTGTGAAAAAATGCGTCTGTATATATAATTTGCACATATATGACCATATTTGGTCTCTATATGCTATGTATGCAGATTATAGGTGTCCATAAAGCCGTATAGAGCTACCCACCCACCCCAAGGTACAACACGTCCACCATATTTATGTCCCCGAGGCTACGCACCTTAACTCTCTCCTCTCTGCGCCGTAGCTGGACATGGAATTTTAAATTTGAGTAAATTTGAAAATAAATTTGAGAAAATGGAGGAATTATAAGGAATAGTTGGGTACAATGAGGGTAATTTTAGTTACCCCCTAAGAGTCGGCCTTCTCCATACCGGAAGGACTTACCACGTGCTTGGAAATCTGTGATCTAAATGTTATGTATTTATACGCAATGCGGTATAAATGTAAAGAATATACATGGGCAAACATGTCTCCATAAGTATAATAAAACACAATTATGTTAATAATATTTTAGAGAATATTGACAATATTAATTTACTGCACTGAATTCATTAGTGCACAAGACAATGAGTATACCCGACACAATATTATTATTACGGGGGTTTCGTAAATAAGCTCATGCCATTATAGGACGATCTAATGATGAGCTGTGAGTTGCAATTAGTATAGTCCAAAGCTCATTTTTATGTAAAATAGCTATTTGTATAAAAAGATTTACAGAACTTTAATATTAAGACGGCTTCAAGATATCGTAATTCCGCATTTGTGATATATATTACACTTATATATTAATTTTATCTATTCACACATGTGAACATACACGACACATGCGTACCTAAGTGAGAGATTTCTTTGTGTATGTTATATGTTTATTCTTGCCAGAGTTGTGGATATCATTTCCTTCATACTAAAAATGTTTCAAGTTTCAGAATTTCCTAAAATTATGGCATATTACGTTTGAGCGAACACAAATGTTTGAAAGAATATATTTGAAATTATATATTTTTTCTTGCCAGAGTTGTGGAAGTAAAAATGCTTCAAATTTAAGAAATTCCTAAAATTAGGGCATATTACAATTGAGCGAACACAAATGTTTGAAAGAATATATTTGATATTATATATTTTTATTCTTGCTAGAGTGGTAGATATCACTACCTTCAAAGTAAAAATGCTTCAAGTCTATGAGTTTCCTAAAATTAGGGCATATTACACTTGAGCGAACACAAATGTTTAAAAGAATATATTTGATATTATAGATTTTTATTCTTGCTAGAGTTGTGGAAGTAAAAAAGGCTTCAAATTTAAGAATTTCATAAAATTAGGGCATATTACATTTGAGCGAACACAAATGTTTGAAATTATATATTCGATATTATATATTTTTGTTCTTGCTAGAGTTGTGGATATCACTACCTTCAAAGTAAAAATGCTTCAAGTTTAAGAATTCCCTACAATTAGGACATATTACATTTGAGCGAACACAAATGTTTGAAAGAATATATTTGAAATTATATATTTTTTGCCAGAGTTATGGAAGTAAAAATGCTTCAAGTTTATGAATTTTCTAAAATTACAGCATATTACGTTTGAGCGAACACAAATGTTTGAAAGAATATATTTGAAATTATATATTTTTATTCTTGCCAGAGTTGTGTATATCACTTCCTTAAAAGTAAAAATGCTTCAAGTTTAAGAATTCCCTACAATTAGGATATATTACATTTGAGCGAACACAAATGTTTGAAAGAATATATTTGAAATTATATATTTTTTGCCAGAGTTATGGAAGTAAAAATGCTTCAAATTTAAGAATTTTCTAAAATTAGGGCATATTACATTTGAGCGAACACAAATGTTTGAAGGAATATATTTGATATTATATATTTTTGCTCTTGCTAGAGTTGTGGATATCACTACCTTCAAAGTAAAAATGCTTCAAGTTTATGAATTTTCTAAAATTACGGCATATTACGTTTGAGCGAACACAAATGTTTGAAAGAATATATTTGAAATTATATATTTTTATTCTTGCCAGAGTTGTGGATATCATTTCCTTCAAAGTAAAAATGCTTCAAGTTTAAGAATTTCTAAAATTAGGGCATATTACTTTTGAGCGAACATAAATGTTTGACACTGTCTTTGAAATAGAAGTCTAGGTTAAGCCTGGTCGCTTTTCTAACTGGGTTGCTTGTATTTTATTTCGGACTGGGATGAGATGAATGTCTCAGCCTAGCAACGAAATAAAGAGGCGATGACCCGATTGATTCACTGCTAAGTCTGTGGTTCGGTTTGGTTATGCTAACGTAGCATCCCAAAACCTGTTGAGCTGCTGGCTGCAACGAAGAATATTTTAAATGCTTCATGTTTCTATGTTAATAAATCGCTTATTGTTTTCTCATTCGTCGGCCAAAGGAAGTAAGACCAAGAGTTTTGCATTGATGAACCCGACGTAACCCATACGCGGAGTGTCTTAACACAGCTTGTGTTCAGCCCCCGCTCGCTCCTTGACTACGCTCCTTGACTATACATAAATCGTTTGTTTTCTCGTTCGTGCACCAAAAGAAGTAAGATCTACTGGTCTTACGCGCCGACCTCGTACACTACACTTATTATTGTTTTCTCGTTCTCCGCCCAAAGGATGTAAGACTAACGACTCTCACATTAGTGAACCCGACGTGACCCATGCGCGGAGTGTCTTAACACAGCTTGTGTTCAGCCCCCGCTTGCTCCTCGACTCCGCAGGGTAATGATACATAAAACATTTATTGTTTTCTCGTTCGTCCGCCAAAGGAAGTAAGATCAACTGGCCTTACGCGCCTACCTCGTACACTACACTTATTATTGTTTACTAGTTCGCCGGCCAAAGGAAATAACACTAACGAGTCTTATATTGGTGAACCCGACTTAACCCATGCGCGGAGTATCTTAACACAGCTTGTGTTAAGCCCCTGCTCGCTCCTCGACTCCGCAGGGTAATGATACATAAATCGTTTATTGTTTTCTTGTTCGTCCGCCAAAGGAAGTAAGATCAACTGGTATTACGCGCCCACCTCGTACACTACACTTTCTTATGATTACTCATAGGTGCTAAAAATGTACAGTGCATTCTCTCCACTGTCTTACCTTTGCGCGTGCTTTTCCTATTGAGTTCACCTTGTTATGAATTACCAAAACGGTCAAACTCATGAATTGAACAGAATTCTTCAATGTTGTATAACAGATCTATTATAGGAACATTCAATGTTCAAGATACAATTATTACGTTTCGAATTTTATGCTTTTTTATTAAAACTTGTTGCAATTACTGGTTTAATTAATATTAACAATATAAATTCTACCAAAATTACAGCTACTTTAAACATTCCAAAAATAAAATAGTTGCCTTGCGTTATAAGTTTTAATTTTGATGAAGGTTCAATGACTTTGGATTAGTTACCAAATTATAAAATTGTAGCAATAAATTGTAATGGCAGCACATTTTCATTCGCTTTGTAGTTGCGCGCACCACAGGCGATACTCCGGTTGTGCAGAAATATTATTTCGCTTAAGCAGAACCTTTCAAACTTGTATCATGGCACAACATCGCAATGCAATCTGTGCTGAATGCTACCGCGTGAAAGTGTCTTGGAGGTGAAAATATCAGCATTGATTAATTAGTAACATACTATTGCTACCGACCTTTATTATTCTTGCTGAACATTCAGTTTGAACTTTTGCTACCGACCTTTATTATTGTTGCTGAACAGTCAGTTTGAACTTTTGTGTAATGTCTCTGCTTCATTTTAAGCCTCGGTATGTTCCTGCAACTTTCTCTATGCCGCTGCAGCAGTTTATCTGTGGCAGATCCAGGATTTCGCAGCAAGGATGTCCCCGACGCGCCGCACCTTAAGCGCTTCCACCGAGGTGCCGCACCCTCCTTCCCTCGATGCGCCGCAACCCTGCTGCTGCACTAACGCAGCGCTGTGTCCTGCTCACCCCAACCCCTGTGGCGCCATGCCTCCCCCACACACGCAGACTTTTTATTCTTCCCCGAGTCGCTCTGACTGAATGCAAAAATTTTAGCTCTATTAAGGGCGAAGTAAGGGACCATTATGAGGCAATATCTCGGATAAATTGGCTACACCCTGACCCACTCCATCGAGACCGTCTCTGGGCTGACGGAAATTAAGCACCTGCGCATGTTCCGGTGAGGAAAATACGATCCATGGATACCCACCCCTGAATCCTTCCATGGCAGTGGCATCACCGGACTAGAGGGTCTAGAGGTCCGGAAGTTTCTCTGACTGGGTCAACAAAATTTATTTGTTGAAAACACCCTTTGTTGAAAAAGTGTCCGTCAAATTCCGGACGATACCCTCCAGCCGGATCTCTCTAAGTCAGCCAGGGTAAATTAACACAATGCAAAGCTCAATAAAAACATGCAGGTTTCAGCTTATTATTGGTTCGACATCGGACCACTCCGTATACAAAGTCTTGGGTGCCGGTCTGTGATATAGGAAGTTTTATTTTGTAACATAGCAATATACCTAATTATGCTGTTATAACTATATCACGAATCAGTGGCAACACGGCTTAACGAGTACTCAAAGATGTGTATGTATGGCTATGCAGCTTAGTGTTTGAAATTCTTGGTTCGACTTCGGACCACTCCGTATACAAAGTCTTGGGTGCCGGTCTGTGATATAGGAAGTTTTATTTTGTAACATAGCAATATACCTAATTATGCTGTTATAACTATATCACGAATCAGTGGCAACACGGCTTAACGAGTACTCAAAGATGTGTATGTATGGCTATGCAGCTTATTGTTTGAAATTCTTTGTTCGACTTCGGACCACTCCGTATACAAAGTCTTGGGTGCCGGTCTGTGATATAGGAAGTTTTATTTTGTAACATAGCAATATACCTAATTATGCTGTTATAACTATATCACGAATCAGTGGCAACACGGCTTAACGAGTACTCAAAGATGTGTATGTATGGCTATGCAGCTTAGTGTTTGAAATTCTTGGTTCGACTTCGGACCACTCCGTATACAAAGTCTTGGGTGCCGGTCTGTGATATAGGAAGTTTTATTTTGTAACATAGCAATATACCTAATTATGCTGTTATAACTATATCACGAATCAGTGGCAACACGGCTTAACGAGTACTCAAAGATGTGTATGTATGGCTATGCAGCTTAGTGTTTGAAATTCTTGGTTCGACTTCGGACCACTCCGTATACAAAGTCTTGGGTGCCGGTCTGTGATATAGGAAGTTTTATTTTGTAACATAGCAATATACCTAATTATGCTGTTATAACTATATCACGAATCAGTGGCAACACGGCTTAACGAGTACTCAAAGATGTGTATGTATGGCTATGCAGCTTAGTGTTTGAAATTCTTGGTTCGACTTCGGACCACTCCGTATACAAAGTCTTGGGTGCCGGTCTGTGATATAGGAAGTTTTATTTTGTAACATAGCAATATACCTAATTATGCTGTTATAACTATATCACGAATCAGTGGCAACACGGCTTAACGAGTACTCAAAGATGTGTATGTATGGCTATGCAGCTTAGTGTTTGAAATTCTTGGTTCGACTTCGGACCACTCCCTATACAAAGTCTTGGGTGCCGGCCTGTGATATAGGAAGTTTTATTTTGTCACATAGCAATATATATCTAACTATGCTGTTATAACTATATCACGAGTCAGTGGCAACACGGCTTAACGAGTACTCAAAGATGTGTATGTATGGCTATGCAGTGTTTGAAATTTGTGTTATACATAATGCTCATTTCAACATGTCCCAACGGTGCATGAAACATTCGAATGGACTAGAAGCCATGTTACAACTAACACATACGAGACTCACGAAATAATCTGGTAATACATATGTTAGCCATCAAGCCCATAACTGTGAAGGGGTGTCAAAAGGACTCACCCCTTATCCTCCAACTTGACTTTCCAGCTGTGATTGAAATGAAATGTTACATTTTGTATTAATAACACAAATTACCTAATTTTAATCACCGCACTTGAAATTACCGCACTTGAAATTACCGCACTTGAAATTACCCCAGCCCCGCCCGTTTGGTTGCTCTGAGATTGTTCGTCCATTCACCAATATGTTTGCAGCGTTATTTAGTCGAACTAATCCTGCATAACATTAAGCAAAAAAAAAACGGATTGGAGTTGTTATATATCACAAAAACCTACAATTCACGCCAATAAGAAGTGCATATTTTTTATTGATGGTCGTGTGGGTTTATTATTCCCATATGTGCCATTTTTCTTATAGTTCAAAAAATATAAGTACTAAATATTATATTAAGCTACTAGATGTGTTTATAAATGAATATATCAAACATACGAATACATCGTATCAAATAACACACATATTATCACATACGCTTACATGAAATAAATACATGCATAATATTATATATATATCACATTTATATATGGCAAAATTTCGGAACAGATAATTGATAAAATCAGGTTTTGACGAAAGATGGTCGTGCGCAGTACTGGGGCGTCGCAAGCCCTTTAAAAGTGAAGAGGGCTCGCAAAAATAAAGTGGGCTGCTCGTTCATATCCATTTTGTTATAACTCTATCAATTAATTTTTTAAGTTTGTCAACAAAACGGTGTATTGCACAAATAACTGAGTTTTTTACGAAACCTGCTCAAATCTTTAATAAGTTCTATCTGACCGCTGAGAAATATATACTAAGTGCCTAAAATGGTGCGACTCCAACTACTTAGACTTAAAAGATTGCTAGAGACTTAGGTTACTTATACACATTTTTTCCCGTAAATCGGATTTATGAATGGAATCGGAGGAACCTCTTGCTGCAGAATTTGTAGTCTGTTTGCTAGCTCTGCCCTGGTATTGCAATGTTGGTCGTGATATATACTGGTGAGATATATGTATATGTGTCCAGTCTACATGTATACATATATGTGTGTAAATAAAATGCAATCCTATATACATATATAATATATAGATGTCCATGGAGGTAGTGAGCTACCCCAAGTGACGTACTACCTTCTAAACCATATATAGCCACACTCTAAGGCGCAGGACGCAGCCCTCACATCATAAGTGTCGACGGCACGCTTAATGTGTAGCAATTTTAGTAAAATTACAAAAATATAAGCAAAACGGGAGGGGGCATAGGAAAATGGAACCATCTTCCCCCGTAAGCTAAAGGACGTTGGTTGTATATATGTATTACTTATATACATTAATATAAATAATATATATACATATATATATATAAATAAAACATTCACATATATGCATAAGTATAATCAACTTAATTCTTCGCAACTGGGGTTTTGTTTAACATAAGTATATAGAAACAGAGGATATATAACTATATATACAGATAAATATATAGATATATAACAGATATATATAACTTATTTAGTTCGTTTCACTAAAAACTAGTTGTAAGTCGTCATGTAGGTTGCAGGTTGACCTAACAATTCGCTACTTGATCGCAAGGCTATAATTTAGCACTTTAAGGCACTTTCCGTTCTGCACAATTATGACGCAAATAGAATTTGCAACCGCGACTTTAAAGCACGTTTTCGGGGAAAAATATACATAAAATTTTAAAATAGCTGGAAAAAAACTATGAACACCAAAACATGCACTGCTGAGGATACGACGTTAAATTGCCTGCTCAAAACGCATGAAAATATAAGATATAAAATATAAACAAATGAAAATTCCTGTTGCTTACAGCAGTGAGGCGCCGTAGTCCGGTTCCCCTCACGAGGTCCAAAGTGCAACACAAGTAGCTTACCCGCCAATAGCAAATGTCCCTGGTATGCTGTTTACTACTTGCCTTAGATGAATGGAAGGATAAGTGATCCCAGCCCAGATTCGAACACTAAACCTTATGATCGAAAGTCATACAACGCTCTTCCATAGTGCCACTGGAACTCATACATGTCGTAAAATATAGCTTTGTTGAAACAAAATTTACATTTTGACTTACTTGTTTCTCTTTTAGAAGCTATGAAGTAAATATAATATAAATTTCCTGTTATATTTATAGTAGGTACAGCAGTGTGCATACCTACAGCAATTGGAAGTGATTGAAGCTTCTAAAATCTGTTTTCGTTAATAAATTGTTCTTTAAATAAGAAAGAAAATCCAAACCCCACCAACATTATATCGGCTTAACCTGTCAATGAAATCGCTTATTTTAAAATAGTGCCACAATTTTAACCTGCTAAATAACCAATTATATTTAAATAAATCTAATATATCGTCCAATATATCGTCTAAATTTGTCAATATATTTCCGATTAAATGATTGAAGCCACGATGACGACGACACATCTCTTTGCTTGTTTATATCGTCAAAAGTGATAAAATAGTAATGATGTGATGCTAAGTTAGCCTTATATAACAATTATTATAAGCGTTTGAAAACTCTCAATTTGAATATGAAATATGAAGTATGCTTGTTTTCGTGTGTGTACGTCTGTTTTGTATGAAGGACGCTGCTAGTACTATAAAGCAGCGCAGTTGATGACAAATAGTATACAGAATGCCGTATGAAACGGCACGAACAGAAAACACGAGCGTTTTAGCCAGAGCCAAGCTCATAAAGTGTGCCGTCGTCCCGTTCTATAATGGTCGCTCGCCCGAAAAGTTAAAATCATCGTCTTGATTGTGACGACGACGTCCATACATGTAATTTTTCATTTATTTATTTATTTATTTCTTTATCTGTCTATTTATTTATTTGTTTATCTGTCTATATATTTGTTTTTGTTATCTCTATTTATTTATTTATTTCAGTATTTATATGTTTACTTATTTCTTTATTTATTTATTTACTCATTTATTAATTTATTTTATTTATTTATTTATACGAATGATTTTTAGAATTCAGCTGAAGCAGCAGCGTCATGGCATTACGCAGTATTTCCATTTAGGAGCAAGTGGGGGCGGGGACAATTTGCAAGTTCAGTATTTACATTTGAAGGAGGAGGTACAGAAAATTTGTCAACTTTCATCGTGTGACTCTTGCCAAAAGCTAAACATCGAAATCATTTGGGAACGTGGAGGGAGGGGTATTAGCAGCTGCCCCCACGTTGGGTACGCTTACGAAAAGCCTACCATCAGTTTTAGTTTAGCTTAGGTTTTGTTTCTGGTGTTTGTCGCTTTCATTTCGGTTTGCAGCCAGCTTTTGCAGACGATACACAAATATAAAAATAGACATTTTTTCAAATTATAATGCGAAATTAACTCTCACTTATCGACTTCTTCTGTTTATTATTCTGCATCGCCGTCACATGGTTTCTGGTAATATTTTGGCAGAGGCTTCACAAGAAGAGGGGCAGTGGGGGGGTGGCGGTTCAGCCTTTGGAACAAGGAATGCCGGTTCTTTTCCTTTATCCCCCCCAGCCGGAATTTCGTCAATTTTGAAGATACAGGCAAGATTTTGGTACCAATCGATTCAGCTCGATATACCGGTTCAGAAAATACCTATTTTACCCACATCCCTGACAAAAAATTTTTTTCGAATTTTTGGGGTCCCAATGGTCCCCGCTTGGGAACCCAAAAAAATTTTCTTCCGAACTTGGTCATGTTGGGTACCGTTCGACTCGGCTTAATGAGGGAAATCTAATGATGCGTATTTTATTGAAATCTGTGGAGGCGTTCAAGAGTTATGGCCGAAAACTGTCAGTAAAAACAACATTCCACGCAACCAATTATTAATAATTTTAATAAAATTATTAATAAAATTTAATAAAGCGACAATATCTTCCTGGATGGCGTCGAATCAATAATTTAATTTACCAATAATAAA
The DNA here is from genome assembly GCA_030248225.1 of Trileptium ribeirensis. NCBI lineage: Eukaryota > Metazoa > Nematoda > Enoplea > Enoplida > Thoracostomopsidae > Trileptium > Trileptium ribeirensis. The sequence continues at coordinate 40,851 of JASANE010018758.1, forward strand.
ATAATTTAAATAATAAAATTTCTGAGTTTTTAAATCGCTGAATCTGAATCAGTTTTTTGTAACAAAAAAATTGTTTTCCCACGAATTTAACAACGAATGGAGTTCTATTCGATTTTGCGAGAAGGAGTTAGAAATCAGCCACAACGCCTGCGTCGATTGGAGCAACTACCTTCGAGAGGTTTGTGCCTGGAAGTTGCTCCAAAACCCTGTAGTCATTGGTGGCCCGGGCTTGACGGTCGAATTCGACGAGAGCCTTTTCTCTCGCAGAAAGAACCATCAGGGTCGGGCATTCCCGCAGCAGTGGGTATTTGGCGGATTTTGTCGAGAAACGCGGGAATGTTTTCTGTACTCTGTGCCCGACCGTTCCGCGGCAACGCTTATGCCCATTATCCAACAGGCTATTCTTCCGGGCACCACCATTATTTCGGATCAATGGGCGGCGTACCAAGGCATTGCGGCAACTGGTCAGTATCAACACGAGACCGTCAACCACAGCCGGAATTTTGTGGATCCCGACACGGGCGCTCATACGCAGTCGATCGAAGTAACATGGCGCAATGCGAAAGCCCGGAACAAGCGGCAGTGTGGCACGCACAGGCAGATGGTGGACTCGTACTTATGCGAATTTATGTGGCGCCAGCGGCTGAACAACAGGGATCCGTTCGACGCCATCCTGGAAGACATTGTCGCTTTCTGGCCACCCGAATAACGGTGTGATTTATGTTTTTTTATTTTTGTACTTTTAAATTATATTTTTACTATTTTTCAGGTTTTCAGGTGGGATGCGCCGCTGAGTCCAGGTCCTCGTCCTGCGTCCTGGGCACCGGTATCGGTGGCAGAGAGGCTCAGCAATTTTATTAAAATTATTCATAATTGGTTGCGTGGAATGTTGTTTTTACTGACAGTTTTCGGCCATAACTCTTGAACGCCTCCACAGATTTCAATAAAATACGCATCATTAGATTTCAGCCGAGTCGAACGGTACCTCATTAAGCCGAGTCGAACGGTACCCAACATGACCAAGTTCGGAAGAAAAATTTTTTTGGGTTCCCAAGGGGGGACCATTGGGACCCCAAAAATTCGAAAAATTTTTTTGTCAGGGATGTGGGTAAAATTGGTATTTTCTGAACCGGCATATCGAGCTGAATCGATTGGTACCAAAATCTTGCCCGTATCTTCAAAATTGACGAAATTCCGGCTGGGGGGGGGATAAAGGAAAAGAACCGGAATGCCACCAGAGCGCGCTAATGAATTTTTACTTAGCGTTCCCTCCGCACTATTGAGTAGTGCACCTTGGTGACACAAGCTAACATGTGATATTCATGTTTTCAAATTTAAAAAAATGAAAGTAAGAATAAATTGCAAAAACATATTATAATTTTTAGCAAAGAAATATAACTTAGTGTACGGCGCTTGCTGTTGGTTAAATGCATTATGCCTTTATTTTAATTGTTGTAAATGGCTATCTTAAATCTAGCTTCTTTTTATATTAGCTCAGTGTTGGCGGCTGAATTCTGAGTTAGCAAGCGTCGGTATAATTTCGGTATGTTATATTTCTGTTTTAATCAAGATTTAGACTATATATCTTCGATTAATCTGTTGATTAATTAATATAGTATATTCGATTAATGCTGAACTACTTTCAGATTAATTGCACAGCCGTTAGTTCTTTATATACATTTTTTGCGCTGTATAGGAATAATGTAATAGTGCATCACTTCCAGGTTTGAGATGGCTTTTAGTGTTCTCAAGCTTGAAGTTTGTACAGAAGTAAAATGTCGAATTCCGCGTTCGGAAATTATATTATTTGGTGTTTTAGAATATTTTTTATGAAAGGCCAGGGATTTTCTTTGAATTCAGATTTTGGCTGAGTCTGTACGTTTGGAAGCATATTTATAGAGCAGTATAATAGCGGTATAGGTTGTGCAATGAGTAAAGCGTGTTCACACACTCAAACTTTTTGAACAAATTTTGATCAAAATTTGAGCAGAAAGTTTGAGCGTGTGAACATGCCTTAAGTTTCGTAAATTCGGCGTCGCTACACATGTTTTATAAACAGAATAATTTTGTACTAGAAATATTACGGCATTATAAATTCATATGTAAACAAATAGATTCAGTTCCTTGAGATTGAGTGGCACATCGTCTACTTTACAATCGAACAATAAAATTGGTCGAATTTTATATCCGTTTCCTTTTGGTTCTAAAGTTATATAACTTATACCAGACAGCTTATTGGTAGTTATTGAGTTCCCAGTTTGGTAAGTGCGCTGTCTACAGTTATAAAATATATCTATTTTCCCTGTGTCGTAGCTTGTGTGATAAACCTAGCCGGTAGTTGAAGTTGCAGTGATAGTCTTGCAATGCTCTGAAAAAGAATTGTCCAGTATTGTCAGTCAGTACTCTCCGGGAGGTTGGCTTCTTCCTCCTAACACACTCAGCTCTAAATTTATCGAGCACATATTTTCACCACCCGTGTCATACACATCTAGGAGCACAGTGTTGACATAGCGCGCTAGGCTTATACGGACCCAATGCCATATACCCTAAATAAATCTACCCAGTGAAGCTCGTAGCAGCGGATCTGAATCAACCGTTCTATAAGTACAGCAGTCAAAATACGTATAACCCCGCAGTCCCACAAAACAACATAAAATAATGCATATGTTATAGACTCCCGTTGGAGCGTATTCAAATATGGGTGGCATGCTTATAGTGTTTTCGAGCCCGTGTTATACGCGCGTTCCAACTTTCAAGATCTGGAGAGGGAGCGAGCATGTCACCCCCGCCCCATTGTGGGTCCCACTAACACACCGCTCGTGATGTTGTATTCAAACGTTGTAAAACTTGCAAAAGCTTAATTGGTAATCAAATATTTCATAATTTCCGGTGTTTTTGCCAATTTTACACTGTTTTTTGCCAATTTTTACTATTTTGCGAGTTTTTGCTACAATTTTTCCCTCGAGACCTTACGGCGCGGCGTGGGGGTTGGTAAATTTGGCTTGATGGGATTCCGATCCTTAGCGGTAAACCTCCCGACCCCCTGTCGACATCTATGGTTTCATTTCATTTTTTCTCTTGTTAATTGCTGTGTAAGTAATATCGTTATTTAACGATTACAGCCTTGAACCACATACCATATAAATGCTTGATCTAAACAAATTAGACGCTTACGGATCTACTAACGATAACATCACATTTGGCATGGCAATGGATCTTTAATTTAAAACCTGCTCGAAGGGGACATATATACAAATGCGCTCACGCTTATTTCTCAATGTTTTAACACATCAGACGACAAATATTAAGAATAATCATGACTCAGTTATGGTGCTAAAACACGCTGTTGTAAGATTAGAGTTGCTTGGACCGCTGTCGGTACATTTTAGGCAACAGAATAATTTATAACAACAAAATACAGCATAATTAAAATTGTTTGCTAATGATAAAATCATTTTTCTATATCTATACTCATGTGCGTCACCTCCGCGACGGTTACGAGTGATCTATCGTATTGTCAGTATTTTTCCGTTATACATTCATACAATATATCTCGAGCTGACCCCCCGTACTTTATCAGATCGTGGTCACACAAATGTCTCTGTCTTTTAATAATTATCGTTTGTCACTGACTGCCTGTAGTCCACAGTTTTCTTCTAATCATCATTAATAAATGCTAGAGGTAATTGGAGTATTACACATGATTAAAAAAGTAGCTTGTATGATCGATCATCGTCTTCATTAACAACAGGTAAAACCCAACCGCCATAAGAATTACTTATATTTCACTTTTAATGTGTGCTGTTTGCCGAAAAAAACTGTCAAAAATAGTCTAAAGTCGAAATGAAGCGATAAAAAACGCACACTGCGTGTGTAAGTTCTCAAATAGTTCGCTGTCGTCGCGCACGTTTAACAGCTTTCTATAATCATACATGCATTGATGATACAATTCGTACGTGTGTACGGACAGAAACTTGCTTAAATTGAATTAAGCTTATACGGTGGTACTTATGGTTCAGAATACGGTTGAACTGAATCGTTCCAAGCCGAATTTGGAAAACCATGTGTGGCTCGTACAAAACATCGATTTGAGTTTAAACGAATGAATATATTGATGATTTTCCTAGAACAAGACGCCGGGGTACATTGGCACACGTTTGGTCAAGCTTTACGGAAAGCGTCTAGTGAAACTTGTTGTGACGGTGTATATATTTGAAGTGGAAGCTAATGCAAATATTAAAAAAGAAACGTGCCAATTTAGCAGAAAGAAAGTAATATCTAGGAGCTCTATAAATGTACAACATGATTACACGAAATTGTAAATAAAATAGGTACAATTGTGAGTGGTTTGCACAATGGTGCGATAATGACATGGACTTTATACCGCCAATGTGTGCAGTAGCGAAAGACTCAACTTTCAGAAGTCAACAGTTTTCAGTTAGTACAAGGCATAAGCGTAGGCGCACCACGGGGGGGGGGGCGGGCGGCGGTGACTGGTCCCCCAGTTATTGCAGCGGTGGGGACCTCTTCAGTGACGTCCCCCTTCATTTGTAAAATATTGGCCGCCAACAGACCATTGGTCCACCACACTTTTACGAGTCATGGTACGCCTCTGGGCATACGTCAAGCTTTATGTATATATAACTCTACTCTATTTTTGCAATTCCAACCAATTTAGATATATATATTTGGTGTTGGTGCTGTTGTAATGTACCCAAATAGGAAACTAAGCATACACACATTTGGTGTACTCCTTTGCCATGCAACAATGAAGTAGTCTCACATTTCACTACAAGATTTGTAGCTTGCGCTTAACTAAATGCAAAAAAAAACAGGAGGGGTTTTAAATAAAACAATGAGTTTTCAGGAATTTAGCTGCTACGTCCGGTACTTTACATATGATGAATTCGAAAGCAAGAGGAGAAAATCATTCATCGCACGAGTTTGCTTCCAAACGATTTGCCGCAGTGAAAGCATTAAATTTATTTTAATTAATTAATTAATTAATTAATTAATTAATTAATTAATTAATTAATTAATTAATTAATTAAATAATTAATTAATTAATTAATTAATTTATTTATTTATTTATTTATTTATTTATTTTTTCTTTCATTTTGGATTGAGGTTGTTTGGTTCTGGTTAATACCCGCAGTCAAACGACCGAAAGATTAGCGATAAGAGAGTTATAGAACTAATAAAACAGGTCAGCAAAAGGGCCCAACACAGGGTTAGATTAAACTCTAAAGGTCTCGTAATTGAAGTGGACTGGTAAGTATTGATAGTTGTTTTGCTAAAATTCAGTCAGCAGTAAATTTAGACGCGGGTACAATGGACGGAGACGCAGTCACCCAAGCAGCGGAAGAAGGAAATAAATTCATAAAGGACAAAAGAAATTAAGTCTTTACGTATTGCGGATATTAGGGGCATGTCAGCAGATTTTATTTAGGAGCGTAGTGTTCGTCCCAAAGGGGTAAATCTGCTTTCAGTGTGGTTTTCAGCGGGGAAAAGAGATTCATATTGGATTTAAAATACATATATAATTGCCTTCATCCGCCAACATTCAAACTAGATAACATTCGATTACCGCTTTCTTTCGCATCCAAAGAACTATAGATACATGTGTTCCTTTGAAACTAAATCTGGGTATCATCATCTAGATGTCAACAGGGATTTCTGGGAATATCTTGGGTTCGTCTGGAAGTTAGGAACAGAACATGATTTTTCATGTTTACTGTGCTGCCGTTCGGAACTATCACAGGGGTGTTCCTTTTTACTAAGCTCCTTCGTCCTATTGTAAAATTGTGGCGGCAGCAATGTGTCAAACGCTTAATTTGTATCAACGACGCCTTTATAGTATGTCCAGAGCATAGGGTTCGAAGCTGCCAGACAGAACGATGCAAAATTAGATTTGAGTAGTTTGGGGTTTCTGTGCAATCAAAGATGTGTCTGAACGCCGCAGCAAAGACTAAAATTACAATTTTATTCGGATATATCTAGTGTGAAAATCATGTTTATAAAATCTTTAGCAGCTTTGAATAAATTACGACAAAATTTTAAAGTGTTTGTGTGGCGACAGACTTGTCCAAAAATGGCAAGTTACGCTTAGCCCAATGAGTTAAATTTTTGGAGCTGCGCTGCGCATCATAACAAGTGTAGATTATGATTTCATTCCTAAAAGTAAAAATTGTGATTTCAAATGTCAACTGTCAACGCAAGTTGAACAAGACTTGCGTTTTTGCAAACATATCTGGTTGTCTTCAACAGGCATTCGATTTTTGGAATACAAAATATACTACATGTGTTTTTGTTATAGTGAGGCTAGTTAAATCAGAGCATCCTATATAATTAAAAGTAATTGTGTAGCTTCCGCGAACGTTCTAAATTTTTTCTTTATCGGAGAGAAATAAAAAAAATTACTTTCAGAAACCTACGAGCGGTGAAATTCAGAAACCTACGAGCGGTGAAATTCAGAAACCTACGAGCGGTGAAATTCAGAAACTTAGGAGGGATGAAATTCAATCTATCCGCTTTTCGAGCTTTGTACAAAAAGAAAATGTTGAAGTTATTTTTTGAGATAATAAGGGTGTTTACAAAAATAGTACAAAATGGCAGGAGGCACCCCGAGTTGCACCAAATCGCTTTAAGAATATTTTTGTGTGCGTGAAACAAAATAATCGTTTAAAAGTGGCTTGGGTACCCAGGAGTGAAAACTGGGAAACGGATTTCTTTTGTGGATTCGATGACTGAGATGACTCGAGTGTCGACCAGAAGTTTTAACCAGGTTTTTGGGGAACCGTTCACGGCTGACCGTTTCGCAAGTTTAGAGAATGCAAAATTGCCTTGTTTCTATTCCAGGGTTTGCTACATACGAACTGAGGGAGTAAATGCTTATTCGGTTTCGTATAAAAATGAAAACAATAGGATTGACCCTCCGGCGGGTATGGTACAAAGGTGTTTGGAGCACAAACAGAAATCCCAAGCGTCTGGTGCTCTAGTCGTAAATTTTTGGCCATTACCTACTTTCTGGCCTGCTTTGTGACAAATGAAAAACTTACTATAAAGATAGTTTTATGAGCACATTGGTTTTATTACAAAATAACAAACTAATGGACCCACTATTCACGGGGGCAGTCGGTTATGGTAAGTTGTTTTCGAAGCCCGTTGGTGGCTTTTTACTAAAATTTTTTAATCAAAAACAAATCTCTCTTGGCTGATCCTTCTTCTTGCACAGTGTTATAGAGTAGGGCTCGAAAATTCTTGAAAATCAAGGTTTTTTAAATAAATATGAAAAAATACAATAGCGTCTTAACAATTTATCTATAACGTCAGGAATTTATCATATGATCAATTCGGAAAAACAACAAACCCGGCATTGCACGAGTTTCCTTTAGCCGGATTTGCAGCAGCGGAAATTATATTTATTCTTCCTCTTTATTAATGATGGAATTCGGACCCGACCCGCACTGCGCCTGGCCTGACTTCCATCTTTATTCTTTATGTTTTTAGAAATACTGAATCGAGTGACACCTTTGCTAAGTCAAAACAAAATATTACCGTCCAAAAAGAGAATGAATCTGTGTGTGGTTTAACATCAGAGCCAAAGCTGGAGGAACGTTAGAAAACTATTTTCAGTCACTTAGAAAATTCAATGAATGAGCAGCTGTTTCGTCGTGGTTATCAGCTAAAGGAGTAACTGTTATGATTTAGTTTATCTTTAAAAACACATCACGCTCCACTCTGTTGTTTACTAATGCTGCCATTTCATGGTCTACAATGCTTGTGAATTGCAAAACCTAATATCAAGAGTGCATTGGGGAAGAGTATGACACTTCTCTGCACTCACATGTTAGCCCGTGCTTGATGATACGGGCGTTTTCGACTTGACGCAGAGTAGCTCGGACCCCACCCAGCTTTTGGAAAGGTGGGTCGGACCCTCCAATTTCTGGGGGATGGGTCGGTTTATAAGCAGCTGCCTATAAACAAACCCCCCAGAAATTGGGGTGGGGTCCGACCTACCAGCCCCCTCCCAAAAAAACTGGGGGGTCGGGGCATCTCGACCGCCCAGAAACTGGGGTGTGTCAGGCCAAAAAAAGCCCGTATCATCAAACACGGACTACCATGCGAGTGCAGGGAAGTGTCATACTCTTCCCTAATGCACTTTTGCTAATATTAAGTGTCACCCTGCAATTTTTCTTACACGGCTGCGTCATGAAATGTCTGCGGCCACTGAAAGCAGAGGCATTTCCGAAAAGTCATTTGAAAAAATGTTAAAGAGCTTTGCTAGAGGACAAAACAGTTTTTTCTCGTCGCACCGCCATTCTGTTACTATTTTTCTTTTTTCCAGATTTTTGTGAATATCAAAGGCATTAAGCAAGGTAAAGTAACACATAGCACCATTTTAACTTACATTCACAAGTCGAAAGGAAACCAACTTGGCGATACTGAAACAATACCACTATCTGGAGGAACAGGAGTTCTTTAGTCCGCGTAAAGTGTATTATCGAAAGTACAAAATGGCGCTAGATCAGCATGATGCGAACGATACACACTCTATTCGCCGTTTTAGAGGATGGTATATTAATCAGGAATGCCAATTGTTTTACAGCAGCGATAGATAAGAATTTACGAAATTTTTAAAACGATGTCTTATTTTACAAACTAGGGTTTTCCATTTTTGCGGTAATGTGGTGCTATAGTAGCCAGCAATGCTGGAGTTTCGACGAACGTTTTGCTGTAAGATCGTGGTAGATGGAAATGCTCAGAAACAACGGTCACGCTTTATGTTCATGTGAACGATAAAGAAAAAGCTAACAGTTACGAAGTTGATCTAAAAAGGCGTATGAATTCAAAACTCCTTTGTAAAACAAAAACACTTCATTGTACAGAAGCCGGAACTTTGACCTTCCGGACTGGTCCAGGCTGCACCGGTCGGATCGCACGTACTCAGATTCATTCTGTAGTCTCACTCTGCTACCGGGGTAGAGAAATAAAAGAAATGGGTTTGTGTTGTAAAAAAGTATGATCGCAAATGTGTTCCCGGTTTTTTGAAACCGAGAACTCTCTCACTTGTCACTTCATTATTCCCTCTCTCCGTTCAAGGGTGGGTACTTATGTGATCTTATTGCGTTGTATGTAACTAAATAAATATATACCGTTAACCGAACGTTTTCTGCACCGCGATACTGTGTTTGAACCTAAATTGCCCTTGAAGAAGTGTTTGGTACTCATGTCACACTATGCTATATAAGTTGTGGGGCCAATGTAACTTTTAGGGGCCGAAGTATAATGCATTCCATGCCGTTCTCGATATACTTAGCCTAAACTAAGGTTCCTATATGAGTAATGTACTAGGCCTAAGTCTAAGTCGGGGGCTATCGCCCCCGAACCCTCCGCTCTGGGCTGTTTTTTCCAGCGTTATAACGCCCGGCCCCTAAAGGTGACATGGGCCTGTTGTGGGATGTAGCAGTCGCGTTTTTGTGTTATACTTCCCGTTTTTAGAAAGAGGTAAAAGTATAATTTCGTTTTTACTCAAGTCATTTTTGTTCTAAATATTTAACAGCATTGGCTTTATTCATTCCACGTCCAAGTTTCATACAAAACTTTTATCGTTAACATCGAATTCCGCTGACCGGTTCAAAATTGGTATGAAAATTTGGCGAAAAAACGAAATTTGACTATTTAAGGTGAAATGAATCTGATTTGGGAAAATCTAAAAACTAAAAACCGGACTTAAGCACCCATAAAACCAGGAATAATTAGATATATATATATATATATATAAATATATATATATATCTAATTATTTGGTTTTATGGGTGCTTAAGTCCGGTTTTTAGTTTTTAGATTTTCCCAAATCGTCATTTCACCTTAAATAGTCAAATGTCATTTTTTCGCCAAATTTTCATACATTTGAACCGTAAGCAAAAATTCCCGATGTTAACAATAAAGTTTTGTATGAAAAAAAACATCAAATCGATGTTGTTAAATATTTAGAACAAAAATGACTTGAGTAAACGAAATTTACCTCTTTTTAAAAAACGGGAAGGAAACGCGAGTCTCCCCACAACGCCCCGCTTTGGGGCCGGGCGTTATAACGCTGGAAAAAAACAGCCCAAGAGGCTGGGGAAGTCGGGCCGACCCCCGACTTAACTTTAGGCCTAATACGTTGCTCCATATCGGAACCTTAGTTTAGGCTCCGTGTATCGAGAAAACAGCAGTGGATCATTATACTTTCGGCCCCTTTATATAGCATAGTGTGACGCAGTCAAAACTCTTCAAGGTAGTTTTGGGCGCAAGTATGCACAGTTTCAGGCTGGGCGGTATGTTATTAGTTACCGTACGACACAATAAGGGGTGCCACGTCGCCACCCCTGAACGGAGAGAGGGAATAATGAAGTGAGCAAGTGAGAAAATTTCTAACTTTTAAAAAAACCGGGAACATTTGGATCATACTTTTTACGAGACGCAACCCCCATTTTCTTTATTTTCTCTACCCCGGTAGCGTGGGGCTACAGAATGGATGCTGAGGTGCGTAGCGAGATCAGCCCGGTGCCGCACCCTGGCAGCCTGTCGGAAGGTCGAAGTTCAGGTTCTTGTTACAATGAAGTGTTTTTGTTTTACAAAGGAGTTTTGAATTCAGTACGCCTTTTATCAAGACCATTCATAAACTGTTAGCTTTTTCTTTATCGTTCACATGAAGAGCATAAAGCGTAACAGTTTGTTTTGTCAAGTTTCCGGTCACCGCGATCTTACAGCAAAACATTCGTCGTCAAAACTGCAGGCATTGTTGCTCTATATAAGCACGCAAAAATGAAAAACCTCTCATTTTGTAAAATGGGGGTCTCGTTTTAAAAATTTCGTAAATTGTCTATAACAATCGCTGTGTACGCATTTCCTGCGTTAATCATCTAAAAAGTTCAATAGAGTGTGTATAGTTCGCATCATGGTGATCAAGCGCCGTTTTTGTACTTTCGATAAAACCCTATTACGCAAATTTAAAAAACGCCCTGTTCCCTACCGGATTCAGATAGTGGTATTGTTTAGGTATCGCCAAGTTGGTTTTGCTTTCAACTTATGAATGTGAAGTTAAAATCGTATACGTGTGTTACTTACCTTGCTTAATGTTTAATTGTTCACAAAATCTGGAAAAAAAGATGTAGGGTTTCAGCAAGGCGCAGCAACGAGAAAAAACTTGTTTTTGTCCTCTCACAGAACCTCTAACATTTTTTTAAAATAGACTTTTCGGAAATGCCTCTGTGTTTTCAGTGGCACAACAGAGGTTTATTCATGACGCAGGCCGCGTCTAATTCAGGTGACACTTAGGTCTAGCCAAAAGTGCATTGCGGGAAGAGTATGACACTTCCCTGCACTCGCGCAGTGGTAGTCCGTGTTTAATGATATGGGCTTTTTTTGGCCTGACACACCCCAGTTTCTGGGCAGTCAGAATCCCCCCGACCCCCGAGGATTTTTTTTGAGGGGGCTCCGTCGGTCGGACCCCACCCCAATTTCTGGGGGGTTTGTTTTATAGGCAGCTGCTTATAAACCGACCCATCCCCGGGAAATTTGAGAGGGTGAGAGCCCACCTTTCCGAAAGCTCGGGTGCGTTCCGGGCTACTCTGCGTCAAGTCAAAAACGCCCGTCCTCGTCGAGCGCGGGCTCAGCATGTGAGTGCAGAGAAGTGTCACTACTCTTCCCCAATAGCTACTCTTAAATACTACGTTTTGCAATTCACAAGTATAGTAGACCATGAAAGTGGCGGAGCATTAGTAAACAACAGAGTGAGAGCATGAATGTGTTTTTTTAAAAATACAAACTAAATCATAACAGTTACTCCTTTAGCAGATAACCAGCAAACAAAAAACATGTCGAATTTTATTTAGTGACTGAAAATAGTTTTCTAACCAGATTGGCTCTTAGATTTTGGACCAGCACACAGATTCCAGTCTCTTTTTTGAAACGGGGTGATATTTTTGTTTTGATTTGGCGGAGGTGTCAGTTGCCGCTGTTTTCAGAGAAACATGAAGATTAAAGATGGAAGTAGGGCCAGCTTCAGGTGCGGCTAGCCCGAATTCCCGTCGACGTGAGGGAAGAATAAATACAATTACCATTGTGCAGGACTGCAGCAAGCAAAAAGTTTGGTGCAATGCGGGGTTTGTTGTTTTTCCGGAATTTAATTACTATAATAATACCCCCTATGACGTTATAGAATCAAATTGTTAAGAACGCTATTGTTATTTTTTTCATATTTTATTTTAAAAAAAACCTTGGATTTTCGAGAATTTTCGAGCCCGTACTCTGACGCTGTGCAAGAGAAGGACAAGCCAAAAAAAAATTTTTTGATTAAGAAATTTTCAGTGGAGAGCCGCCAACGGCTTCAAAAACAACTACCGTAACCCCGACTGCCCCATGGATCGTGGGGTCCACGTAGTTTGTTATTTTGTAGAGTCAAAACCAAATGTGCTAATTAAAAGTATGCTCTTATAGTGAGTTTTTCATTTGTCACGAAGCAAGCAGCATAGAGTAATGAGCTGAGAATTACGAATTGAGCACCGGACGCTTGGGATTTCTGTTGTGCTCCGACACCTTTTTGTTTTACCATACCCGCCGGAGGGCGAATATCCTTCATTTATACAAAACCGAAAATAGGCATTTTCTCCCTCCGTTGATTTATGTGGCGAACCCAAAATTTTGGGAACAAGGCAATTTTGCATTCTCTAAACTTGCGAAACGAGTACCGCGCGAACGGTCCCCGAAAAAAACCTGGTTGACTTTCTCGTCGACACTCGAGTCGTCTCGGTCAGTCATCGAATCCAGCAAAAGAAAAAAATCATTTCAGTTTTCACTCCTGGCCACTTTTTTAAACGATTATTTGTTTCAGCGCACACAAAAATATTCTTAAAGCGATTTGTGCCTGCCTACATTTTGCTACTCTTTTTTTGTAAAAAAGACGCCCTTTCTATCTCAAAAAATAACTTCAACATTTCTTTTGTACAAAAGCTCAAAAACAGAATGACTGAATTTCATCCCTCCCTGTAAGTTTCTGAATTTCACGGCTAGGTGTCTCAAAATTTCACCGCTCGGTAGTTTTCTGAATTTCACCGTATTTTTCTGAAAGTTAATTTTTTTTATTTTCTCCGAATAAAGAAAAAATTTTAGAACATTTCGCGGAAGCACGGTATTACTTTTAATTATGGGATGCTCTGATTTAACTAGTTCACTATAACAAAAACACATGTAGCTATATTCCAAAAATGCTGTTGGAGGACAACCAGATATGTTTGCAAAAACCAAGAGTATTATTTTCAACTTGCGTTGACAGTGAGCATTTTGAAAAATCACAATTTTTACTTTTTAGGAATGAAAATCATAATCTACACTTGTTATGATGCGCAGCGCAGCTCCAAAAATTTAATTTGGGCTAAGCGTAACATTTTGCAATTTTTGGACAGAGTACTGTCGCCACACAAACACTTAAAATTTTGTCGTAATTTATTCCCGGAACTGCCTAGAAGTTCTATGCAAACATGATTTTCACATATCCGAAATAAAATTGTAATTTTTTAGTCTTTGCTGCGGCGTTCAGACACATCTTTTTGACCCAGACACTCGAATAATTTTGCATCGGTGCTCTGAGGTCTGGAAATTCCTATGCTATCGAACGGTAAAAACCATCAGTATACAAATTAAGCGTTTGACACATTGCTGCCGCCACAATTTTACAATAGGACGGAAGGGAGCTTCAGTAAGGGAAGAGACACCCCTGTGGTCCGAAAACACACACGTAGGACATGAAAAATCATGTTACTGTACCCTAGGACGGACCCAAATCTCCAAAAATCCCTGTTGACATCTAGATGGGTGATACCCATTAAGTTTCAAAGGAACACATGTATCTATAGTTCTTTGGACCCGAAAGAAAAGCGGTAAGATGTTGTATTGTAGTTTGAATGTTGGCGGATGGAAGGCAATTATAGTGTATTTTAAATCCAAAATCTCTTTTCCGCTGAAAACCACACTGAAACACTACCCCTTTTGGCAAAACGCGCTCCAAAAAAAATTTTCCCCCCCCCCCCCCCCCCCCCCCCCCTCTAAAAACTTAATTTCTTTTGTCCTTTATGAATTTATTTCCTTCTTCGTGACCGCGTCTCGTCCATTGTACCCCCGCCGTCTAAATTTACTGTGACTGAATTTTAGCGGAAACAACTATCAATACTTTACAGTAGTTTCAATTACGAAATTGGGGGTTAGAGTTTTAATCTTAACCCTGCTGTAGGCCCCATTTTTGCTGACCTGTTTTATTGCCGTTATTATAACTCTCTTATCGCTATGTTTCGGTAGTTTGACTGCGGCTAAAAACCAACGAGCCTCAAATCCAAAATGAAAAAAGAAACAAGTGAATAAGTAAATAAATAAATAAATTAATTAATTAATTAATTAATTATTAGTAATTAATTAATTAATTAATTAATTAATTAATTAATTAATTAATTAATTAATTTAATTAAATTAAAAATAAATTTAATGCTTTCACTGCGGCAAATCATTTTGGAATATTCAAAATTCATATGTAAAGTACCGGACGTCACAGCTAAATTTTCATTGTTTTTATTTAAAACCCCTCCTGTTTCGTTTAGTTAAGCGCAAGCTATGTATTCGTGAAATGTGAGACTACTTCATTGTTGCATGGCAAAGGAGTACACCAATGTGTGTATATTTAGTTTCCTATTTGGGTTTTGGTACCGTACAACAGCACCAACACCAAAAATATATATATACTAAATTGGTTGGATAACCAA
>JASANE010018759.1:0-18179 GCA_030248225.1 Trileptium ribeirensis
ATCCGAAATTGGTCACTTTGTAGCTAATTGTAATTATTGCGTCGCACTGATCGCACCATTGACAACCACTGTCTTAATAGGGAAGTGGTATAATGGCCGTTTTTCAACAAATTTTGGTCCTGGGTTCAAACCCTGTAGCCATCTTTTCACGTTTTCGTGGTTAATGTTATTTTATTTTGTAGATGTGGAAAATTGTGTCATTCTTGGTGGTAAACCAGGTTGCTGCAAAACCAAGATAGGATATTATGTTCCTTCACAATGGGATTCAATCCCTCATATTTTCATTACATATGTGTTCTTAAATCAATATAAAGATTTGTGCACTGCATAATAGTATAAATCTATTAAAATTTAATTGTCAACGTAAAAGTGGACGCAGGCGCAAGATTTAGCCTTGTAGACACAATCCAGAAGTTACTTTAAATTGCATCACCCCAAACACATAACATTGAAAGCAATCAAACAAATATTAACCATTGCATATAGTAAATGAACATAAATTATCACTGATACAGCGGCCGTATAGTAGAGCATTGACTTCGACCTTACAAGATTGTGAGTTCAAGCCTAGCTTTGAGGGATAATTTCATTAAATCCTTTTTAGATTTGGTTTTAAATTTTTAGTTAACTTGCTTTATGTCGTAACATTACGCAGGTGAATTTAGTTTCTGTTTTTTCCAATCTGTCCAGCATTCCTTACAAGGCTGTGTTCACACTGCGCCCGATCCGATCGAAATCGGACGTGTGTTTTTATGTAGAATGTACGCACTACATCCGATTCGATCCGACACTGCATGCACAATTTTTTGGACCGAATCGAATGAAATAGTGTGAAAAATACAGATACACAAGCATACACTAACTACAGAGTTCAGTCGTATCTGATCGGATCGGATGCAATGCGACCACAGCCTAATCTACTGGGACTTTGACCAATTTATGTCCCTCAGCTGGGACTTTGACCGGTTTTTTGCCCCTGAGCTGTGACTTTAACCGATTTATGCCCCTCAGCTGGGACTTTGATCGATTTATGCCCCTGAGCTGTGACTTTGACCGGTTTATGCTCTTTAGCTTGGACTTACACCTATTTATGCCCCTGAGCTGTGACTTTGACCGATTTATGCCCCTGAGCTGTGACTTTGACAGATTTATGCCACTGAGCTGTTACTTTGACCGATTTATGCCATTTAGCTGCCACTTAGACCTATTTATTGCCCCTGAGCTGGGACTTTGACCGATTTATGTCCCTGAGCTGTGATTTTTCCATATTTATGCTCCTCAGCTGGGACTTTGACCAATTTATGCCCCTCAGCTGGGACTTTGACCGATTTATGCCTCCGAGATGTGGCTTTGACCGATTTATGCCCATCAGCTGTGACTTTGATCGATTTATGCCCCTCAGCTGGGACTTTGACCGATTTATGCCCGTCAGATGGGACTTTGACAGACTTATGCCCGTCAGATGGGACTTTGACAGACTTATGCCCCTCAGCTGGGACGTTGACCAATTTATGCCCCTGAACTGTGACTTTGACCGATTTATGCCCCTCAGCTGGGACTTTGACCGATCTATATCCCTGAGCTGTGATTTTTCTATATTTATGCCCCTCAGCTGGGACTTTGACCAATTTATGCCCCTCAGCTGGGACTTTGACCGATTTATGCCCCCGAGCTGTGGCTTTGACCGATTTATGCCCCTCAGCTGTGACTTTGACCGATTTATACCCCTCAGCTGGGACTTTGACCGATTTATGCCCCTCAGCTGGGACTTTGACCGATTTATGCCCCTGAGTTGTGACTTTGACCGATTTATGCCCCTCAGCTGGGACTTTGACCGATTTATGTCCCTGAGCTGTGATTTTTCCATATTTATGCCCCCGAGCTGTGGCTTTGACCGATTTATGCCCCTCAGCTGTTACTTTGACTGATTTGTGCCCCTCACCTGGGACTTTGACCGATCTATGCCCTCAGCTAGAGCTCTGACCGATTTATGCCGCTCAGCTGGGCATTTAACCTATATTAATTTCCCGTTAAAGTCAGCTGCGTGTACTTGTGACCTATTTTTCAGATATATACATACTTATTCGCATATTTATTCTATCTTCACGTATTTTTGTCCGATTAATACTAATTAGCTCGTATTGTTGACTAAATATCTGACATATTTTTGTACACAGGCTCGGATGCTTCAATTTCCGGCCTAATGCTGAACTGGCCAACGTGCCTGGTGAGCAGTGTTGGAGTTTGGGGTTTCGATAATAATTTGATAATAATAACCACTGTGTATAATAATATAATAATATATTATTAGTATAATGATAAGTATAACAATTATATAGTATAATAATATTAATAATAATAACTGTGCTTGCGCTCAAAATTTTAGTGCGATCTTCAATCATATTTAACTTTAAAGAGATATTAATTATCGTATCGGAGTTCAACATTATGTGTTACATTGTACTGATTAAGGAAATCAATTTTCGAACCTGTACATGAGACTATGTTTTATACAATTATTTAAAGCAAGAGACGATGTAAAATAATTGTATATAAGAGTATGACATTTGTTCATATGCACTTTGTTGCCTTATCCGATGATGTGACTGGTCGAGAAAAAATCACGACTTCAATTTCGTTAGGAACCAAAATGATTGAATTCATTGGATGTCTAATGTTTCGGCATATTAATCGCTGCCTTAATACAATTTTGTCCCGATGCAGTTCTTACAGCGTAAAATGGGTTTTTAGACAGACAAATAATACAACGGCCTACATACTGTGTAACAACAATGGCATAATTCTAAAACGTCTAACAACACTTGTTTTAGATTTATTACAGTTCCATGGATTGATATTGACCTATTGCGAGGGCGACTCTTGTGGCTTCGATTAAGGAATCTATACCGCGCACGGCCGGAAATTTTAGGAAAGGGAGATAGGAAAAACCCCTTTGTATACAGTGGGAATATTAATTTTCTTTTATACTATCTATACATATACATACATGCTCAAGGTTTGAGGTTCCAGAAGATACCTGGGTGATTGGCTTTTGTTACAATATATATGGTAATATGCTAACGTTTGTATCTATAAAGCATAAATTTAATGCAAAATTTGCGTATTTTGTCAAATTTATTGCGTTAAAATGATAACGGTAGCTCAAAATATGCATACAATAAATGTATCGAGAATGACTATTTTTTAAATTTTCAATTATTTTAATGGTATGTTTTATGGATTGTTTAATCTCATAAAGATTAAAATAGTTAATCTTCTTTTTCTTGGCATGGGTATAGTTGCAAATTCTTTTGTATTAATCAAATATGTCCAAGATGTGAGTTTGCAGAGGGTTGGGCTTTCCGGGGGTGTGGAGGCCTTCGGTTTTCCAGGGGGTTGGGGCGGTTGGCGAAGACGGGGTATGGGTGTGCGGTGCCTTCGTTGTCGCTTAGAACACTTATGGGTTTGGCGATTGCGAAGCCTCCAGGGCGGGTGGGAAGAGAGGGTGGTGGTTGCCCCGGTTATCGGAGGGGAGATCTGACTCCAGGGGTTATCCTCTTCCCCGCATGAACATGTATGGTATCAATATATATAGATTTTATCCCCAAGATTTAGTACTTATGTTTCTCGTACGTAGTCATCCATTTATTCATTCATGCGATACTTTTAGCATAGAATAGCTTTTTTAATCTATTCAAAAATGATTACAAAGTCTATTTTGACACGCACATGCACCAGTACACAATTTAATAAAATTGACTTTTCATGTGGTGAACTCGCTAAGAACAACCATAGGTATATAAAGGTTACAGGCCTCTGAAATATGTAATTTTTTTACTGGTTTTAGTCGTACCATTAATATATCGATCATTAAATCATGCTTTATGAAGCATGTTCTAACACAGTATGTCACAGGTTTCATTTATACAGACGTGTTTATCGATGCGGAACACTGTTAACGGTTTTGTGAGTTTTCCCCCGTTTTCGATTTAATAATCGAGAGAACACAGTAGATTATATAATGCATTGCAAACGTACTTGTGGTATACTAGAAGGAAGAAGGAGGAAGCATCAATCACGCGCACCACTAGGTCCAAATATTTTTTGCAAATAATTGGGCATGGCCCCATGAAAAGGAGGTCTACCTTTCGATAAAAGGGGATCTTCCAGTAGACGGTCCGCGATATTTTCCCCTTGCAGCTCTCTCACTATTGAGTGTGCCCCCTCCTCACTTTTGAATAGTGCTCAGTGCCCATGCTCTGATATGTATGGCTAAAACTTTGTCTACGGCTTTGTTTTAAATTTGGTTTGTCGGATTCGCATGGATACATGTTTGTATCAGCCAAACCATGGTAGGATGTCCTGGGCCCGCCCGTGAGAGCTGAGAATATTGACGATAACACTAAATTTTAATCAGCGAAGAAAAACCTGTATATAATTATTCAAAATTTCTATTAATTTTATATGCATGTTTAGTTTTGAGTTGATTTAAATAAAAGGGATAATAATTTATTGTGAACTTTAGTGAATGGTTAGCTATGTAATTATGTATGTATTTGGTTGATTGATGAAGTGAAGCAGTTTGCAGTTTGTACTCAAACTTTTGACAAATTAAATATTTTGAAATGTCATAAAGCCATGAAAAAGAATAGCAATTATTATTTGACACAGAGGGTTGTTTGGTTGCTCGGTTGTTCGTTTTATACACTATATAGAGCAGGTCTCTGCGGTGTTAAATTATAAATTGCAAGCTGAAAAGAGCCGCATAATAAAATGATTAAACGACATTGAAAAGGCTAAATAAATTTCTTTTATATTATTAGGTTTCACAAAAATACTTTAGATGAAGAAATACAACAGAAGATATAGAATTTGTTTATTGAAATAGCAGACAAACGTGACTTTAGGGTGGTTGTAGAGACTGAAATGAAATGCACGCTATGCCGTTATCGCTATACTAAGCTTCGCATCTTATATAATCTGAAACTAAATCTAATCCTAAGCCTAAGTCGGGAACTCTCGTTCCAAGAACCACCCGTGTCAAGTTGTGCTTTTTTCTAACCATATAAACGTCCTGGCTCCTAAAATGACATGGCCGAAAATAAATGTCTTTGACATTACGGCTCTAATGGGTTTGAAACTCTTGGTATATAATCTATCAAGAAAACCTGCTACATTTTTTAATATTTATAGCCATATTTTCGTATACAAATATGGCTGCTGTAATTTCATGCTGTGCTGGTTGTTAGAAGTATAAACCAATGTGAAACCACATTTCAATATCAATAATTAATACGTTTTAAGATACTAAAGCTAAACTTATATTTCTTGTGTTGCTTGGAACAAACTTTGACCGTCGTTATTGTTGCTTGGTTCCGTAGTGCCGGATATAATCCAATCTTGTAATTTGAGAGTGTTGCGTGATTGGATCGTTAGTAATTCTCTCAAGCATTTATAGCGACCAATGCGTTACATTGAAAAGGTGAATTTCATCACAGTATAACATTGTACAGTGCTCCTATTCCCAACTACTGACGGCAGTTTTTAATGTACTAAATTCGAGAAAATACGCAATTTTTTGTATTCAGTCCACAACTCCTAAAAATAAACGGATAACCCATAACAATATTTTGTTGCTAACATATAGTCACGTAGTTGCGCTTATGCCTTTACACGTTTGGCTATATCCAAATTAAGTGGTGCGACGTAGACAGTCCAAACGAATCTTCATTCGTTTTTAAGTATATCTTGCGGCGGGTTATAGATGTTTGAATTACATAGCTATACTTCATTATCTCGCAATACTCAAGGGTTTTTGTTTTGCGTTTAGTGATTTTTATGTGCGTACAATTGGTTTGCAAACAGAATTAATTAATGTCTAATTTAACGGTTGTTCCCCTTTAGCGTTGAGTCTTGAATACACCATATTAACGAAAATATACCATTGTTGTATTACAAACCAAAAGATTTATTAGAAAAAAGATATAGAAGCCATGTAAATTCGATGTTCATGCTGAAAGGCCTCCCCCCATCGTTTAGAAGCTATGTACCTCACATCGTATTTGGTATACCCTCGACTCTTAGACACCCATATGTTGTTAATGAAATTTTCAAGAATAATTAGCCAGGGTGTTGCGATTTTCTGAGGGATTCAAGATCACCGTGTCTTCTTTATAATTTTATTAGCGGTGTGCAGATATATATCCCAACTTGTCCACATGCATGTGATTCTGATACTAACACCGAGATTTTCAATGACCTAACTGCACATCTGTATAATATACCGCATTAGCTATTGACGGCGTCGTTTATTGTTAATTCGCGAAATAATAAAGGTACGTACGACACCGTAAACAAACAATGCATTAGCTAAAAGGTGTATCATATGCCATGAGAAACTGATTTACGCGACCCTGACTGTGTATACAGTAGGGATTCGGCTACAGAGGGACAAAAGCTCCAAACAGTGGGGACATTATAACGTGAACGCACCATAATATTTTGTCATAAGCATATATATTCGCCTACCTGTGCTTTTATTACTTTTCAAACTGACATATTAACTAACAAGACTGATCTTCACCAGAACTTATTTCCAGGAACATATAGCTTTACCTTCTTTAAAAGCGTTGTAAAACCAGATTTGTAGTCAAATAGTAGTAAATCAAAGCAAACAACCTAGCAGGTCTAAAGCGTTACACAATGGAGATCCTCATAAATTATATTTTCTGATTCGTATGGAAAGTCTTTGTCTTTTCCGCGGGGCACTGTTTAAGATGGTTTTTCCTGTGCTTCGTCATACTATGTGTTCTGGCCTTTGATAAATACCATATATACATACTTTCCAATGTAAAAATTTCGGTGAAGTATAAATAATCTCATGTAATAATGAAGTCGTGTTGAAGTCGCAATTGTTCTCTATTTGCTGTTATTAAAAGGATTCAGCGTTTACGGAAAACCAAAGCAAGCGCAACGTTCTATTTACGTGGGATAATTTAATAAAACTATTAATCGGTGTACAATTTTGTTTATGGTAATCCGCTTTTACCTCTTCTTTTCTCTCTAATGCTATGCTAATCTAAAATATCACACATTTGATTAGTTTCACGTAGGGCTTCACTTGATTTTAAGAATCATGTAGAAACTTTATACCATTTTAGTTTTGCGCTCAGATGTTACTATGATATTAACCGATTAGATATCTCAGTTTGCTAACTAAAAAATAACGCAGGCTTTTCTAAATAGTTCATAACTTAGGGAAATGCTTTAAATTAAAAAATATTGTGTTATTCTTTAAGTAGAATTTTTGAAACTTATGTAGAAAATAATGATTACCCATTATTTGTATTCATAATAAAAATAGTTTAGGGAAACTATTTAAATAAAAAATGTGTTATTCTTTTAAGTAGATTTTTGAAACTTCAGTAGAAAATAATTATTCATCTTTACATTCACAATGAAAACATTTTAGGGAAACTCGTTAAATTACAAGAATGTGTGTTATTCTTTTAAGTTAAATTTCTTAAACTTCAGTAGAAAATAATAATTATCCCTCTTTTACATTCATAATATAACTAACTTAGGAAAAATCTTTAAATTAAAAAATGCTTTATTCTTTTAAGTAGATTTTTTTGAAACTTCAGTAGAAAATAATTATCCATCTCATATATTCATAATAAAAATAATTTTCTTCATCACTAAATGAATTACAATGCTTCAAACTTTAGCAAATGGCACAGTCTGTATCGACCAACACAGCATCGCTATTAGATCAATATTTATGCCGTTGCCTAGAAAAGTCACCCGAAAAAATGTCATAGGATGTTTTTTGAACTCTTGAAATCATGCTAGTGCAAGTCATCGGTCTCTAATAGGCGTTGGAGCTGTGAAGGCATGCTTGAAATTTTAGCCAAAGTTTAGGAATATTAGCAAAAATTAAGCATTTTTAACAAAATTTTAGCAATTTTAACTATTTTTTAAGGAAAAGTATGAATTTTTAAAAATTGAGGTTCTATCCAACCTGGTGTGCGTTGACCACACACTTTATATTTCGCGCCGGTACTATCTTTTCCCTTTTTGTCTAAGCCAACAAACATTTCGAGGCCTGTGGTGTAAATTATGCCATAACACATGGCTAAAACAATTTTAAGCAAAATAGGTAAAGGGCTATTTAGTACTATTCTCGATATGCTAATAGCATAAAATGATATGCCTTAACTTTTTCATAAGCGCGAAATTACTATTTGTTTTTATAGCAGCTACAGAATCACTCCTTGCGGTACATAAAAACCCACGTGCTATGTAGAAAACAGATACGTGCTTTTACTGTGACTATAACCTACCATATCATAGTATCTTTTATTTTTCTAGGCGATTAACCATTTTTTTATGTTTTATGAAAACAGGCCGAAATATGAGCATTTTGTTTGCTTCTAAATACACACAAAAGTAATGATATTTCTTAGTTTGTTAAGGTTTCACAAAATATCCACATAGATGTTTTCCATATAACACCATATTCTGATTTTAGTACTTAATTTTTTACAAATCAATCTACCTGAATTACGCACAACGTTCTTAGAAGCGTCTAGGAAAATGAGAGTTGTATAACATCTTGGCCAGAAACTGCAATTTCAAACGCATGTTGAGCTTACCTAAATTTCTTGAATTTCTAAGACAATAAACCGAAATAGGAAATTTTTAGAATTATTAAAATTTATATAATAAATAAATGCAAAACATTGGTCAAAGCAGGAAATATATTCTCAGTAAAACGTTTTACACCAGCTTTTTCTTTAAAAATAAGCTCCGCCATGCCCTAAGTGATAACGCTTATATGTAACACTCGGTTTTACACGCCTATTAATTTTTTCTCTCACCGCTATGGAACAGCTATTATTCCAGAATTAAAAAACAATTTTAAAATCCCTAATCAGTTATTACGTGTCACTCAAACGATAGGTTTTTAGACTTTCAGAAAAGAAAATGATTCCGCTAAGCTGCATTTTTAGGGGGAAGCTGTTGTTATTTATATTTTATCATTTAAATGGGAATCTGCGCAAAATTTGATAACTTGTCAAGATTATATGGTAGAATAATATATATTTTTATATTGATTTGATTCAATAGGTTTATTGGATTTATTTGTGGTTATTTTTTGAGGCATTTCGAGATATATAATATATTTACCAAATAAGACCTCATACTGCTACAAATGAGAATTGACTGTGTTTTCTGGTTAATTCACCTGTAGTTGTTGCAAAACCTCACCTTGTCGAACCTAATATTATTTCACTTATTTCTTAGCTGATCCTATTGGGGTGTCAAGAGAAACAAAATATAATTAACGAAAAATGGAGCCTTTGTATTCGTTCTTTTAGAGTTTGTATTTTTTCAAAGTTCCACGGAGACCGGCCAAACACGGCGTTGACTGACTGGTTTTTGGAAGTGTTTGGCGTCCGTTGTGTCATTTTAATTTAAGTGCGCTGGCTGGTATGCTTGCCTATCATGTACGACTGCGGGACACAATATCTATCTACATTTGTGTCGAAATCGCCTTTGTTCGGTTTTTTGTCATGTTATATAATAATATGCTGGTTTTGCTGTGTTGTAATTAAGTAATATCCTTTTGCTTTCGACATTTTGAAATACTTCCGTTGATGCAATTGGTTTGTTGCTGCTGCTTCTAGGTACTCTACTAATGACACTTGAGGCTTGCATGTGTGGCGTGTTTTGCTTCGGCAAAAAACATTATTTACGGGAAAAAAAGCTAAACCTACTGGGAAGACAAAAGCTACGAAAGTCGGATTTAGTTTCGGCTTATCGTGCCGGTGGTGAGATGGATTGAAGGATTGATGTGGTATGTTAGAAGGTTTTTGGGTACCGCTTTGGGGTCTTAATGGCATTTTGGAGGTATCTCCAAACACCACCGAGTTGTTGGATATTTTGTGTTGTAATTATTGTTCGCTTCCAACGTGGTTCTTCACATTGTCGGCAGCTTCAAAAAAACTCAACTGATATTGCTTTGCTAACATCACATTATTGTATATGATTGAATTTTTAGATACTGTTAATATTTTTAAGAATTGTTAGGTATTAATAATTTCGCCTGAAAACAACCAATCTCGCACGTTAGCTGGCCTGACACTGAACTCCACGTTGACGACAAAAAGTTCGATATTGTGGACAGGTTCACATATCTTGGAGACACAGTCGACTACAGTGCCGATGTTAAGCGAGCCGCCAGGGCTCGAAGTCAGGCAGCTTGGATGGAATGGAAAGAGCTCGTCAGCTTGCTAACTGACAAGCGACTGTCGGCCAAAGTACGCGGAAAGGTATACCATGCGTGTATCGGGCCAGTGCTTGCCTATGCCTCCGAATGTTGGGCACTCACGAAGAAAGCTGCCGCTCCTCTACTCACAACCGACAGAAAGATGATGCGGTGGATGACCGGTGTGCGATGGGAAGACAGGAAACCTAGTGAGGAGGTTGCAGCCACACTCGGCCTTATGCCGCTGGAAATAGAGCCGAAAATTCGAAGGCTACGATGGTACAGTGGAGGACGAGTGGAATAACGAAAATGGTCGCTGGTGTCAAATTCCGAGGGATAGCACCACGTGGAAAACCCAAGCAGAAGTGGGAAGAGGTGGTGGAAGAAGATATGCGATTGATGGGTCTGCGAAAAGAGGACATCCAACACAGGGATAAATAGAGAAACGCGCTGAAATCATGGTACAGTCGAACCCGTTGCGCAGGCGATGGAACCAATCGACTCTAAAGGATGTGGTGGTGGTGGTGGTGGTTTGTGGCTTTTCAATAGGTACACAATAACTACATAGATGATCATGCTACGGACGCCCGGTGGCATAACTTTCTTGTTGAAACTTGACTCATGTGCTCCAAATCACGCATGTGGAGATGCTGATTTGCAGATTTGCTAAAGTCTACCTTCGGGTTTTTAGAATCGTATGGGGATTCTGAAAAGACGGGCTCCCACTTCACACAAATGGTGGGACCCTGGGTTCTATCGCACGCAAACCGGAGATGAGTACAATGGGTGGACATTCGTTTAGGAAACACGAAAGAATCATGTGGTTAATGGAGTGGAATGGATACTAGACATTCTTGCCCATTGTGGTAATTAATACCTGGAGGATGACTACGAAATGGTTGAAGCACAAACCCCATGGCGAGCATATCAGAATGTGGTACTGGCCTTTTCACAGGGTCAAAACAGTAATTGGCGTTTTGAACTGAAGCATTCCGGTTTCAAACCCGGAAAAACCAGGAGTGTTAAGGGTTTGTCGTAGTTTAACCGGGCAGATAATTGCGTCCTTAGCAGCTGTGATTTTATGAGTATTGTGTATTTTGTTGTTTTCGTTGCATAAAGTTTACAAAGTACCACCACAAAAGGGAAATTTTAAATATTTTTTACAAAGCAGGTTTGTTTGATTGTTGATAATAAAGCATAGAGTTATAAGGTTATTTACTCCGGTTAAACACCTTGGTTTAATTGGTTTAACTCCAGATTGGGTGGACCCTGCCGGACGGAACCGGAAGAAAATTAATTTTGGCACTAAAATGGCGATATTTTTTCACTTTTCCAATATAGATATATGCAGATCATTACAATGTATCTATAATAGGATGATAGGTTTTCGTTATTGCGTACAGTAAAAGCAATTATTGTGTTGCGGTCATTACAACATAAGGATTCCACTTCAAATAATAATTTTTCTTAAAATTTTTGGTGTTTATTTCAAAAGTTTTAAGTTGTTTTGTTCATTGGCTGAAGAAATAAAGAGTTGTTCGGCTTAGCTATATGATCACAGTGACCATAGCGTTGCCACTGAAGTATTACGGGTGTATAATTGCTACTGTGGGACTTAAAATAGGGCATAAGGACTTGAATTTGAAACGACAAAATGATCGCTAAGCGCAGAGTAACCATAACTCGCTCCGGGTCCCCATGCCTTGCGAGTTACTAGTTTAATCTTAGTACGACCGCGGCTGTTAAAAACTAGGGCCGGGAGCTAGGATAAACCGGAACTAACCTATTCGGTATGACGTGGGAGGAACCACGATAATTCCGAGGCCACGCTTCCTTTCTTCCTTGGGGTGGTCAACGCATGATGACATTTTCTCGCAGTATCGAAACCCATCAAATTGTAATCTCAAAATTCAAATTGGATGACAACAGTAACTTTGTCATTCAAATCAACAGTTAATACTATGTTATATATTTATTATTGGTTGCGTCTATAAATGCCCTTGGCTTGGAACGAAATTTCTCGTTAGTATGGCATTGGGGGGGGGTGGGGTAAAGCCCTTTTTTTCAATCATGGCATGTCCATCATAGGCTTTTTGTTTATACATCATAATACTGCGTTAATAAACTTGTTCAGCACGATATTTTTGAGTGATCACAACATGTTAGGTCAATTTGTGGGCATGAATTATTATATCATACTTTATGCTCTCTAACGTAATAATATGAATTGATTTGTCACAAAAGGCACCACGCAACCTTAATGCAACACTCGCCAGGGGTGACTGTCGCCCTTCGAGCAAGCCAACATGGTCTACATTATTATGATTATTACAAAGTGAGTAGAAGTCATTTCTGGCGGGCGGCTCTGTGGGTCTATTAGTTTATCACATCCTGATCGCTCCTGTTCAATACTCGCCAGAATAATGACTGTCGCAGTTCGAGCGAGATAGTGGCGCGGTCGACGTTTTCAGAAAGAATGAAAATTAATTAATAAATTTCGCCTTTGAGCGAATCGTTGTCGACCGAACAGCGAGCGACAGTCGTGTTGACAAGAACTGAGTAATAAAATGACGTTTTCGACTATTATGGACTCAAAACTGAGTAATATTTTGATGAAATGACTTAGCGAGCTTTAAAATTGACACAAAAATGCACCGAGAAGTTTCACACTTTCCCTCAAATATTGTGTAAACCTAGCTATGTAAATTTGTTGTACGAAAAAAGTATTTCTTAATAATGACGTTTTCGACTATTATAGACTCAAAACTGAGTAATATTTTGATGAAATGAGTTAGCGAGTTTTAAAATTGACACAAAAATGCACTGAGAAGTGTCACACTTTCCCTCAAACATTGTGTAAACCTAGCTATGTAAATTTGTTGTGCGAAAAAAGTATTTCTTTCAACTAAATAATGTTTTCAGCGCTCGGACGGAATGCCGGTCGACAGAGTTTTTGTCGCTAATTTGAAAACAGTTGATTAACAACTTAAATTACAATAATATAAATTTCTGTTGAGAGCTTACCCTCTAGGCAATACCAAACCTAAATTAATAGGCAAACAAATAATATAGCTTCAATAGTGTGGTTTCCACAATCAAAATAGGGCCATGCCAATATTTGTATTGTGAGTAAGATTATACCAATTGTGGGTAAGATTATATGCCAAGAATGTTGCATACACGGGTTGTAGCCAGAAACTTTTACGCGAAAGGGTACTGAATCTGCTCGGGGGGGAATGTTTAAACACAGCTTTCACACATAACCGTGAACTTCACTTTCATGTTATAGGGGGCACAGATGCTGCACGGGGGCACACCCACTCCCCATGACCACCCTTGGCTACTGGCCCTGGATGCATAGATTCATTTACTTTAAATTATGTTATAGATACTATTATACTTTAATTGTGATAAAACCAATAATATTCTATACAAATTGGAAATTAAGATTTTGATGTTCGAACGAAAATTAAACAAAGTTAATTACTTAGCTAGTGTCTGAAAAATTTGCGTAATAGAATGTAACATTGTAATTGACCTGGATTTCGCGACTCCTATTATTTATTTGCCGGATGCAACTAATTTTTGCTTGGGGTGTGTTTCAGGATTTTTGTTGTTCTCCTGTTTTCTAAGACATGTTACTTGTTTTTCGTAACAAGAAACGTAAATTACGCATTTTTGATCCGTGAGTCAAATAAATCTCGCTGATGGACGGACGGATATTATAAATGCTTTCTCACTACGCAGTAATGTGGTGTGGCATGAGTGTCACATTGTTGTTCAATGGTTCACTGTGAACTATTCTTGATTATACGATTTGCCTAGCTGACAAAATCGCAAACAGTAATATTGGAACTGCTACAGATTTGTGGTTTCGCTAATAGCCCCGGGAAGCAATGTACCCTGTTTTTACCATTTAGGTCCCAAGTTCCCCAGATAAATCTTTAACTGGTCAGCGAATCTCGACAGTTAAATGGGCCTGCAAGCTTTTGCAAACTCGCAAAAAACATGGAACAAAGACAGTCCTCAAAACTGTTAAAGGTTTTTTCTTAGTTAGCGTCTGTATTGCATTTGGTTTTATACCGGCTGCTCTTTTAACAGGGCACCAGTATTTTAATAACCGTGTAGAACTAAAGTAATTAGCATTGCTAACCCAGCGGTCTCGTCGCGGCATCTACTACTAATAACTCACAAACGAGGGTGAAACGGAGCGAGCGAGGTTTCATTTTTAAGTTATTTTGTGTAATCACTTGCAACAGGCTGTGTTTGATGAATATACCATCCTAAAACCTCTTGAACCGTGAATCCATTGGATGCCCTAAAATTTCGTCGATCCTAAACCCACCGAAGACAACTGACAGCGCATCAAGTATTTGTGCTGGTTTCTAGATAACCAAACTATCGTATTCAGCTTACCGGAAAACCTATATATATTTACAATTTATTCTTGATGACCTTTACGCAATATGTAGCCAAACAACTGAAGACAGATTATATTATAGAAATCGGGTTCATTGACCCTAAACCCATTGAAAACCCACGAAAATTCATGAAAGATGCACTACTTGTTGGCATATTATGTCATCACAACATAACTCGTCACCGGATGGATCGATTTTGTTGACCGGGTAATTATTTATTGTTCATGTTAAGTTGTTCTGCTTCCAGATTTTCTGTTTGACCAGAAATTTTAAAAAGCAGTCGATGTATAGATTGTCTAATTTGACAATAATTTGTGGTACAGCTACGGACTGAAATACAAGGAAACGGTGCGGGAAAAAGAATAAGAATACGGTATTGTCGAGTACCAATATGAGCAACTGGTGTTAATGTTTCTTACCGAAAAATTCGTTTCGGCCCGTCGCTGCACAACGTACAGTACCCGCCACATAACTGTCGCTCACTCGCGACTCGCTTGAAAATAGAATTTAGTATTAATTTAAATAGTTACAAAATCTCGAGCGAGCTACTCGCTCGCTGGCTCCAAATGCGACAGTCAATTTTGGCACATACTGTAGGTTTACGACATCTCTCGGGGGGTGGGGGTGGTGGTATAGGAACGAAAAATCGTCACTAGCATCCAGTGGCCAACATTGACAACTAGATGTTGTACTTTTCACAATAATTAATTCGACCGCAGCTCGCTTCAAAATCTTCTTTTGAAAATTTTCAGTTTGTTTTTTGTTCGGATTGCTCTCCTAAGGGATTGGTTGCGAGTACCTGGATCTAATGAGCGATTTTTTTCAGATTATCCGCGTTTGGAGTTATTCGGTGAATGTCAAAATATTTCCCTTCCCCGAAGTGAAATTTTCAATATTTTTTGTTCGGTTGCTCTCCTAAGGGATTGGGGGCGAGTACCTGGATCTAATGAGCGATTTTTTTCAGAGCATCCACATTTGGAGTTATTAGGTGAATGTCAAAATATTTCACTTCCCCGAGGTGAAATTTTCAATATTTTTTCGACAATGTTAATTCTTTGTCTGCTATATATCACAATTATTATTGTACAGATTTATCGATTCAAGTTGTTAACGTTTACTGAGCACATCATTGCCGCTCTGGGCCGGTAGAGAGCCCTCAAACGCGGTTTTTCCCGAAGCGTCAAATTCAGTCTATTGATTTATCTGTGCCTAGAAGATCATAATGGACTTACAGTGTATTACTGCTGCACAATACGTGAAAGTCATATTTGGTGTGCAACTACGATTAGGGTTCTTCAAATGAGCTTTAAAGGTTTGGGTTTAAAGCTTAAAGGTGTGTTCACACATTCAAATATTTTGCTGAAATTTTGATCAAAATTTGAACTCAGATTTTGATCAAAGATTGAAACGATCTTTTTTTGCATTTTTGTTAAATTTGAATGTGTGAACACTGATCAAACTTTTCATAGATATTCCTGTAGCCAATGAGCGACAAGTTTCATTGCTTGAAAAAGTTTGAGCTCAAATTTTGAAATTCCGCAATTTTTCGTTAAAAATTACCGTCAAAATTTGAGCAAAAAGTTTGAACGTGCGAACATGCCTTAAGTTTAGGCGTTTGTACGTTCAGACGTGAAATACCGACCTTTAACTGCTAATATCGTTGTCAATTGGGATTGGTAATGGTAAATATCCAAAGTTGTAATAATATGTTTTCAATCGCTGAAGGGCTTTAGGGCGCTGTAGGAGCATTTTAAGTTTCACATGTGTATGAGCATTTGAAACATATCTGGGCGCACACTTAATCGTCTTCCATGCTACCCTTGTTGCTAATGTATTATTATCTTCTTAGGCTGTGAAGTGACTTGAATAAGCATTAGTCACACAATCATGAGTCGATGGCGTTGTTGCTGAAGAGTATGACATTCTTCAGGTTTTGCGTGGTAGGCCTATAAGGTTGTCGCAGCGCGTTTCGCGGTGTCCCGCCTGTATTTCATAGCGGTGACAGTTCATCGGTCGACCCGGTATTTCGGTATGGGAAAATTTGTCTCCCTCACCCTCAAGAAATCAAAAGTGGTGACATTATTGTCCGCCTCGAAATACAGGAGGACATGAAATTCAGGGGTGACAGATGAACAGTTCTGTTCTGTTCATATCATAGTTACTGTCTCCTATGATATGCAGAGGACAGCGCGGAACGCGCCGTACAATCGTTTTAGCCTAAAATGTTTACGCCGAACAGTGTCATACTCTTTTGAGAAAGATAATGAGCGTTCGGTCACATTTAAGCTATTTTAAAACTATATTTTCTGGCGTTCTTGGTAGGTAGTGATCATTCTAGCTTTAGCTTGAATCGATACAAGGTTTACAACAAATTAGGCTCTCTCGCTCCGTTTGCGAGTAAGTATATGTGTATGCGTATAATGTACAAAATAAGTAAATATTACGTAGCTATTAATCTAATATACGTACAATACAATATGGTTGACATGGAATCGCTGTGCAGGTTAGTGGTGTATTACATCGTAACATTTTCATGCATGGGTATGGAAAAATATCACAATACCACTCATCCTCGGTCATACGCCATCAGGATATCCGGATTTTTAGAAACATCTAAGGACGGACGTAAACTTTGTCAATAACAAATTATCCGAGTCTTCTTGATTCCACGGGATATTAATTTTCGTAATTTCGTCTTAGCGAAATGTAATACGATATAGGTTATGACTTAGTAGTTGGTAGTCGCACCTAAGCTTAAGAAAGATACACAGCGTAATTTTTGTATAGCGGCTTCCGAAAGAAACAATCCCAATATCATTGGTATAAAACTACACAATATACCCAGTGAGTAACTAAATATCCAACGTAGCAGGAAAGAAATTCAGTTTTCGGGGCCAGGTAATAACTAAAGAGTACCCAACCTTTCGACAATTCCTCACAGGTTTAGTAGTAACATTAAAAATTATGTAGAGTGTCGTGATACAATGTCATTGGCTGACGTATGATCGTTGATGAAGGTATATACTGCCAAAATTGCAGCTATAAACCATTATTTCATTCCAGCAGAATGTGTTGAGCATTGACGTTTCATAAGTATAGCGAAAACTTAAGGCTGAAAGGCTTAGGCTAAGGTTAGGCTTCCTAGGGCGTCATATTATAATTCGGCTTTAGTTGTTGAATAGAAAACGTTGCTCTAATTTATGATCGGAATTACTGAATGTATAAGTTCATCCGTGAGCCGTAATGTATAACTAGATTACTCGCCAGAAATGAGTTTCGCCTTTCGAACGAACGAAGATTGAACAGAAATGGAACAAAATTTATTTATACTCGAACACTTTTCGAACGGCTGTCGAACACAATTTGAAAAAGTGCATCAAGATTTCGAACAAAATTTTAAATTTATTTTGCGAACATCGAACGAACAACACTCAGTTGTGGCGTGTACTGTAGTATTTTCCTGTGAGCAATAGACGTAACTGAACGAC
>JASANE010018763.1:0-23086 GCA_030248225.1 Trileptium ribeirensis
TTGGGTGTGGTCAGATTTATTTTTGTTCGAAAAATGTTAACCATTGGGTGTGGTCAGATTTATTTTTGTTCGGAAAAATGTTAACCATTGGGTGTGGTCATATTTATTTTAAATGTTGACCATTATCGTGTGGTCAGGATTTTCGTAAAAGTTGACCATTGCTATGTGGTCAAGATTATGGATTTTCGATAAAAGTTGGCCATTAGGCTGTGGTCAGGATTATCCACCTCGTAACGATCCGTAAGGATCTGTTACAAATATATAAATAAATATAATATATAATAATATAAATATATATAATATATAAAATAATAATAATTGAAAATAAATAATTGTGCTGTAGTCTGTTTGCGTACATACTCTCAGCGGGATTATCCCCGTTAGCCGTCGTACCTTCCCCCCCCCGCTCCCTCTCCACGGAGAGCCGACTTCCTATGCAGGTGCCCCAAAGCCACAGGCGGGGCCGCAGGCGCCGAACCCAGCCTGCGACCGGCTAATCCCTCTTGGGCTTGCCCCTACCCACCCCCAAGGAGCCGGTTAAACAACCTATGCTAGGACCGTGAGCATGTTTATGTATATTTCGACTTGTATAGTAGGCTCAAGATGCTGCAATTATGGTCATATTGATACGCATGTAGTAGAGAGAAAGTTTAAACGATTGTTCATTGGAGGAAGGAAATAAATGTACCATGGTTTCGAAAGAGACCACTGGTTGGTGTTAATGTGTTGCCCGCATGTTACCTTTCTGCGTACAAAGGGTTTTGAATTTGGGCTTAGTCAAGTGGGCTACTTCAACCCATCTCATTAATTTGGAGACTTTCTGTTTTAGTGAAAACGTGTATATTTTCGATGTGGATTTGTTTGTAATTATTGCGTAATGTATTCCAGGACTCAGTGGTCAGGTCATAGAGCATTTTCTCTCACTCTGCTTCATGCCTGCGAGTAGCCAGTATGTTAGAACCAAGGTTCTATAAGTGTACTATGTAAAATATCAAAGGAAGCCATAATTTTTTGATGATAGTGTGTCGTAGGTACAAAGTTTGACGAGGTCGACTATTATACACAAACTTACCTGTCGGTGACATTTTTATTACTAATTGTCTTTTCTTTCCAGGCTCAGGCGTTGCAAACAAAACGGCACGTTACTGGGGTTCTGGGTCTGGTATCATAAGTCATTACCATCATATGAAATTATTTTGATATGATGTTTATATTTATAAATATAAACATCATGACAAAACTTAATATTTAGAAACAGACTGTTATCGAATTGTTTTGTAACAAAACCCCTGCCGTTGGCTGCAAATAATAAATTTACTAGAAAGTTTCGTTTTGTAGGTATTTCCAAATGAATGAATACTAAGTTTTACTTATGCGGAATAGACTTTGCTGGTGTTCGTTTGATACTGATATAAAAACATGTTATGTTTTTCATTTTCCTTCACTACCGTACCATAACATTCAAATCCTAAATCAAATTACTCCGTGCCCTCTTCCTAAAACCATTTGTTGCGGTATTTACATAGAAGCCTGCTTTACAGTCAATCCGCCGTTCCGTTAAAGGACAGAAATCCAAAGCAAATCTGAGGCGAACTGGTCAGTTACTGTTCGCGAATTAATCACGAACGATTTGCGAAAATTTTTTAGCTACTCAATAAGTTATATAATTCAAGAATTATTCGAGAGTTCTTGGCCAGTGGCCTGCTTTGGACATTTAGCTGGATTATTTAAAACAATAACCGAGTTCTGCAATCATTTTATACATCGTTCCTGAGCAAATTTTGGAGCGGGTATGTGATAGCCTCATTTGTGCGTAGCATTTGTGGTCTGACAATATAATTCTTAGCCCAACTACGCTGCCATGGACACTGCCCATTCTTTGGATGCATCGGAAAGAACGACGATTCCTCGTGCACACCCTGTGGCTATCCAGATCCATCCATCCATCCATCGAGTATTCGCCTCCGTAAGAAGCATACTCCTCTCTCGTTATCGATCATCACACTTTCTGCGATGTCTCGCCATGTTCGTAGCCGCTAATATTTGTCCGCAGCTAGGGCAGGGACGCCACTTCTGTTTGTAAACTCGTGCTGGGGGTTGGGTCTGGTGTCGAACCGACCCCCGATGTCCACCCTCCTCCTCACTGACAGTGCATGCAGCGCGGTGACGGGCGATGTTCTTTTTGGAGCACAGGCGATTGCATGTGGGGCAACGTCGTTTATTGTCGTCGTCGCAGTATGTCGTAGAGCAGGTTTGATGTGGTTTTGGACGGCACTGTCGGAGCCAAAAACCTTGCCACACTTGGAGCACGTGTATTGCTTCGTGATCGTTGTAGACTTATGCATGGACCGTTGGTGGGCCACCAAACCAGCCTTGCTTTTGCATTGTTTACCGCATCCTTCCCATTGGCATGTGAGATTTGCAGGCACGTCCTCCTGGCCCTGGTTCCGCTCATTTTGGCTATCCAGATGATGATTTCGACCTCCACATCGTCAGCTGCAACAAGCAGTAACAGCACCCCGACTGGTAACCTAGGGATTTAGCCGAACGTCACCGATCTGTGGATTCGTTCAAAGGAGGTTATCAAGATGTTGCAGCAAGACGGTCGTCTGCCAAGCCGCAGGGAACGCCAGCAACAACATCAAACAATATAATCAGTGCGTATTTACATATATTCTAACGAGATCAGATCAAAGATGCAATATGGCGGATATAAAAATGAACTATTAATGACATAGCGCAATGCTTTTATAGTTAGAATCATCGTTGTACGTACTGAGTTCGTATGTGATACGATTTTTTATTTTGTATTTTAGCCAGAACTGTTCGGACAGCTGGGCCCACAGGCCGAATTTATTCAAGTGCGTGATTGTCTCGATGCTGGTGGTACTGAAAAACTACGTAAGTTCAAAAATGTCAAATATGATTTTTGATAAATCTTGTGTCGCACTTAGAAAATTGCTACGGTCACGCTGGCCTATCCACAGGACGAAAATTTTGTCTGCGGTGGGTTGAGCTGGCGGCCCAGCTTCCAACTTGAGTGATTTTGAAATACCTAGGGAAATTTTCTCCAGCATTCCTGGGAGAAAACCGTACCCTCCTGGTCAACTGAGGGAACATTGCATTTTTTCGCCTTTTTCATACATATATATGATCTTTATATCGTGGTTTGTGCCTCTTTATTATTGACCTACAAAAAATTAGGTATTTCTGCAGGCCGCGTTTGATTTTACTCAGCACTTTGCTATAAATATGGCCATTTTTGATGTCATACCAAAATACCTAGACCGGTTGGTTGACCTGCGGGAACCGGCAAAAGTCTGGTGAGCGATCTCCTCTGCCTCTTCTGTGTGGAGAGGCCTTGTCACGGGCGAAAATGATTGGAGCAAAAACAAACGTCGCAACGCGTGCTGTGTTTGTAAACTAAGGTTTAAAATTTCGGTCGCGTTTGAGATTCGAATTTATGAACATATTTTTGTCCGTTCCCTCTATGTTTTTGGAAAAAGAAAATGTTGATCGAAACTGCTTTGACGATACACAAAGGTCTTGGCATGGCATATAATATGACACGCACGTTATTGTCATGGTATTGCTTTGTATCTGTTTCCCGGCAACTTCGACTACCGCAATGTTTTACTGTTTGATTGCATTATAATTGTGCAACAGTTAAAATAGTGTGGTGTTTTTGCCTTTGTATACACTGCTTAACGTTATGCAAAAGTACATAGGTGCTTTGCTCGGACCGTTTGATGTATTGCATTAGCTGCCTTGTCGGTGAACAGCAAAATCTAGGTACGGCCAATGGACAACATTTTGCTTACCAGTTACATAGTAGCTAAATGAAGGAGCTCTGTCGTAGCTACTACATGCCCGGACAAAAATAAGTGCATACATAGAAACACGAACAAACGCAGTCCCAAGCGAACCTGCTCGTTCGGAAACGAACCAAACAAACGTTGTATTTATGATCGAACTCTTTCGTTTACGAACTGAAACGAACGATAGAATGTTCGTTTATAAACTAAACTTACAATATTGGTTTTTCTGTTCATTTTTATCTGTAACTGTATATATCTTCTGAGATGCCATCGGTGGCTCCTCGTAGCCTCGGCGTTGCAGCCTACAACGCCGCCGTAGCTTTCGAGCAACAAGATGGTGCATAGTAGATTAAGTAAACGTTTCAGTTGGGAGTAATGGTTCGAAACTTGTGTATTATTAGCTCAAATTAAACAAGTGCGCCGGGAGCCAGACTAAATTTTGTTATTTTTGAATTAAAATGCCTGTATTAACCTGTGGTATAAAAATAAATATACCCAACGGGTACTAAACTATATAATTATGCAGCGTAGAGAAACGGAAGGAGATTTGCTTAAACACGAAATGAAAATATATATCAGTACTTTACTGAATTAGTTATTGTTCGCATGTGGTAGGGCGTGCTTACCTTGTCACACTCGCGTTGGAGAAAAACCAACAGGTATACGTAACACAAAGTACAGTGATTAACTGCAAACGCACGAAATATGAACATACATACTCAAACGCAAGATAAATGTTCGAACGTAGACGAAGAAAACGTGTTTGAACGCACGAGCAGAAATGAGTGCTGCTCTGTCGATGTTAGAAAAATTCAAAATTTTGGTCGAAATGTGTTCGCGAAGTTTTTGCGCGTTTTATTAAATTTATTGGAGAGCTGTTCGAAAAGTGTTCGAGAGTTGTTCAGGCATAAAGAAATTTTGTTCATTTTCTATTCGATGTTCTTTGGTTTGAAAGATGACACTAATTTCTGTCGAGTACAAACATAGACGATAAAATGTCATTTCGTATAAAACGAATATTCAAACGAACACTTTTGCAAATGCGTTTCCGTGGGTAACCTTGATTTTTGAGCAATTAATTCTGTTTGTGACTATTTATCTACGATAATATATAGAAACTACAAAAGCTTGTGTTAAATCCTCTCTTTTATTGATCTATCTTCAAAACAGTTTGTCTAGCCCTAAATTGCTATGTATTACAATAATTTGAAATTATAAACTCGTTTCCTTATTTAGATTTGTCAAAAAAACGGAGTAAAGCTGTAAATCACAGCAAAGTGCTTGAGCAGGTAAAATGGGAATTCGCTAAGAAGACGAGAAAAACAGGAAAATTAACATCGAAACCGGGGGATTGATTTTAGTTCGTCCGTATAGTACACAATGTCAATCGGAAAGGACAACTATTCAAAATACTCTGTTCAAGGTTTAAAAAGAAAAAAGTACTTAAATTTTCAAAATTCTGAAAAGTGAGTTTCTTGCTAGTTGAAGACGAACGCTGGATTTATAGAACTGTTTAAACCTTTAACCGTACAAATTGGCACATACGCACATTGTGACGGGTTGCGTGAGCTGAATATGTTTGCGCGTGCATTATTCGCTCGAGGTTCCTTAACAAACCGACCAACAGCTTTTATACACGCCTTTGTGCCCATACAGTACCAGCTCTGGCGCCGGCTTGAGCTTGTCAACTAGACGTAAGCTAAATTGAGCGTTGAAGTGTTAAACATAATTTGTTTTTATTATTCGAAATAGTCAGTGTGCCTGTGTGATGCTGTAGACGTTTGATAGTTTTACATCTTGACAGCAAAAATTATGTCATTTATGCGTTTTTTTTCATTGTTTAGTAATACGCTTCCCTACTACTGAATACGGTGCAAGTAGTAGTATTATTAACCCCTAACGTTGCCCTTGATGTATTGCTGTGCGTATTATTGTACTCTTGGGCTTTTAAGGGTGCTCAGGAAATTCAATTTTGATGTTTTAAAAGTCATTGAATCGCAGATTACCTAGCCACACTCGCTCTCTCTACGCGCGATTTCCAACACCCGCAAACCCCCCCCCCCCCCCCCCCCCCCCCCCCACCACTCCTGAAATCCTAAGTTTGAGGTTCCCTTATACACCGTTTTATATTTTGTTCTGTAGTTTTGTACATGGCTGTTAGTCATTTTACATGATAAACATTTAAAATGGCTAAAATGGAAAATTAGATGCCTTAGATTTGTGGAAAGTCCAAGGGAAGCTGTAATTTCTAATAATAACAATCATTCCCATACTCTATGTCACTTATCGTTGTATAAACGTTACGCCAATGTAGGTTTCGAAGATCCGTTAGCTTAGGGGTGTATGGTTTCGGTAGGGGTTGGCTGGGCTGCCATTCTCCAGTTTTTATTTAAAATTTCTGGATTTTTGCCTATATTTGACTGAAAATTTTTTCACGAGGCTTCGGCGCGGGAAAGAGACTTAGTGGGCAAACCTCTTCCTACTACCATGTGGACACCCATGGATATGCCTAAATTTAGGTTGTATGCTTTGTGCGTCCGTAGCAGCTGCATAATTTTATTTGTAAACAATGATCTTCTTTATGGATACATTCACTGGCCGATACTATCCCTGCGTTACACAGGTTTTATGCTGTACTGAATTTTGTTAGACGGGAACGGGATGACGAGCGTTGTAACAATAATATTATACTAAACGAATAAAATGGAATTAAGAAACCCACAAGTCCCAACTAACATACAATATCATTTTTATTATGCCTCTGTTTTCAGCTGGAAGCATTCACTCGATAACATCGGCACTGATAACGTTTTTGGACGCACTTCCGACGGCAGTTGTACCAAATTCGGTTGCCGAGCGATTTTTTCATTCGCCTGTCAACGAAATAACTTTTCATACGGTAACTCTTGACATAGTTTGGGGTTTTGTTTCAAAATATAGAATTGTAATCCAAAATTATTGTGAACATGATTTTGTCCTGCTGTGTCCGACAAAACGTTGCAGCCGCATCGTTTAATGATTGACGTGTTTATAATCACGCTTTTTTAACTATAATTGCTGTTGCCATAAACACCGTTATTTTTGTTCCAGGGCAAGATTATTTCCACATCATTGTCATGGCTAGTTTCAAGGCATTGTGACCATGTTTTTTTCGAATTATAGCTCTGAGAGGCCTAGTAGTTTGTCCTTGAAGTAGTTTTGATGACATCGACAATGTGCCAAACCTCAACTTAGATTACGATACATTTTATACATGTTATATTGGCGATGTTACACTTTAAAGGTTGATATATTTAAACGATAAATAAAGTCTGTTTTTGTTTTCAACTGGCTTTCGACAAGAGTCCTTTAATAATATTCGTGGTGCACTTTGAGATTTGGACACTATAGCAAAATGTTGACTCCGCGCAAGGGGTCGGAACATTAAGGCCTGACGTTCTTCATGTCCAGTCAAGCAGCCGTGTCCCAAGTTTTAACCTCGGAACAGCCGCTGTTGTGA
Organism: Trileptium ribeirensis; assembly: GCA_030248225.1. NCBI lineage: Eukaryota > Metazoa > Nematoda > Enoplea > Enoplida > Thoracostomopsidae > Trileptium > Trileptium ribeirensis. Next base: position 7,318 of record JASANE010018763.1, read on the forward strand.
TATTACGTGTGCCGCCGAATAACGCAAAACCTATATGACCGAACTATGAAGTAGAACCGAGTGTTTGTGACACCTGTTGAGCAATGTCTGGGTACCACAGTGATAGTGCGATTCCGGTTCGTCTGTTTTTTCTTTAACGAAATGTCGATATACTTTACCAACGTGCAGAGACAGTATTGCCCAAAATATTACTCTTCTTTTACGGGCGGCGCTTCAACTAGAACATTTTTTACAAGAGCATCGACTTCCTAAATAAACATAGCAGACGGAAATGGCGGTTTAGCCCCTCCCCTCTCGGCGAGGAAGCAATTATATGTTAGTTATACGATAATTAACCATTATTTTGGAGTCGTTAATCGTGGATCATTAATTGAAACTGAGCGAGTTGAGTTTCCACTGAGGGCGCTAGGGGAAAAATAGGAAAATTTCTTTTTTTTCTTGTGTGTCTGTCGCTGTCATTCATAACTGATTTTCGGATGGACGAATTTTGACAAAAATTTGTCGATAGCAAAAGTGATGACGAGGTGCCCTTTGGTTGGTTGAACGCCAACAGCTCCGACCCCATCTTTCGGGTCAAAATGGCAAAAACAAGTTTTTAAGGGTTCTTTGCCAACTCTGGCATATGGGTACAATTATTTCACAGCCCGTATCTCGCTGCACAAACTTCGCTTCGGAATCAACTCATCGAGATCTACAACTTTGTTGACTATGATTTTTTGTGGTACCATTCCCGGTGTCGCTGTGGGCTCAAATATGGTTTATCGACCCTTTGCCAGAAATTGCGATTTTTCAGGTTTCGCCTTCTCGTTGCTTGTTTTTACCTTACAAGGATGTGTTTTAAGTCATCAATCATGCTGGTTGCGATGAGTTTGCTATCTAGAGTCCAACTTCAGTATATTATATATGTACCTTTTCATAGTGTTTCAAATGTTTTACGGTCGACTATCCCGATTTCCAAAATGTTGTGCGTTTTCATTTTTCTGGTTGTCTATTGCGTTCAGGGCATCAAGGATGGTCTATAAATGTAGGTTTTATGATCTCTGTATACAATGATTTGGTTTCTCTAGAATCCATCGCTCGTATTTCATTCCTTTTCACATGGTTATACGGTCAATGAACCCGATGTCCCAAATATAGTCTGTATTCAGTAGTTGGTTACGTATTGTGTACCGGTCGCAAATAATTGTCTATAGTTTTTCCGGTATACTGAATACGATAGTTTCGTTATCTAGAGTCCACCACGAATATCTTATGCTTGTTCAGATGTTTTCATTGGCTTTAGGATCAATGAACCCGATTTTCGGAAAATGGTATTTTTACTAGTTTGGTACATGGTATCAAAAATAGTATATGTAGAGGTTTTTTCGGCATGCTGAATACAATGATTTGGTTGTCTAGAGTCCAGCTTACATATTTCATGCCTTTTCATGGGTTTAGGGTCAATGGTCCATAATTCCAGAATTGTTTGGTTACGTATTGCGTACAGGTCATCAAGAATATATCTATGTACTGTTTTCTTGTAGGCTGAATATGATGGTCTGTGTATCTAGAGACCAGCACAAATATTTGATGCAGTTGAGATGCGTTGTCAGTTGTTTTCGATGGGTTTAGGGTCGACGAAGTTTTTTTTATTTTCAGTGGATTCAGGGTTCAAGAGGTTTACTATAGTATATTCTTCAAATTACAGTTCATAAAACAAAATGATAACTTAACAATGAAACAACGTTCTCTTCGTTTCACCCTCGCTCGCGAGATACCAGTTGTTATGCAGAAGCAAAACATTTGCCTCACCCGGAATGCAGAAGTAGTTAATTACAATACCTAAGTAATAACTAGTCTCAACACCCGGAAGTTACTGAAGTGTTGAAGAAAACCACCTGCTTCTCATGGAATGTGAAAGTAATTAATAACAAAACCCGGAAGTCATTGGTATAGGGAAGTAAGCCGCTTCCCTCGCCTGGAATACAGTATCCGATCGCTAAATAGTTGTGTTAAATTATTGATTAAAAGAAAATTGTGTATCATTTTTTTATTTCTAAAACACTATTTTGAATGAAAATTTGTGCTATCCTCTTGAAAATTACTTAAATAACAACAATAATTTGTTGACTGTGAGATTTTTTGTTTCAGATCTCACAAGAGCTCCCCGTCTACAACTACGACGTGCTTCTATATTTGTTGGTGTTCCTCGTTAAAATACTCCGTTTTCGGAGTGTAAACGGTACGACGGCAGAATTTTTAGGTAAGTCACATTTTGTTTGTTCATTTAGTACATATTTTTGTAAAATGAAATATTTTTCACAATATTCTGTAACTATTAAGAAGGTATAAGTTAGTTGTTGATGCATGAGGTGCAAGTCGTAGTAATTTGGCAGTGATGTGACAAACTATTGTTGTAATAATTTTGAACCGATACCTACGTATATATTCATACAACTTTTATTATTTGTGTCGGAGTTTTTTTTGCGTTTAAGGTTGAGTAACCAAATTCAAAATGACTACGTTTGGTGGCTTCAGAATTTTTGTTTATAGGATTTGCGTTTGTAAAATCAGTAGTTAAAAGAATCATGTAAATTATACATATGACACTTCTGAGCACTATAATGTGAACCCATGTTGGATTGCATGACCAATACATCTTATAATCTTCCATTATGCGTCCCTGGTAACGAGCAAGAATCGGTGCTTGTCGACTCTGCTAAGTGGTGTGGCATTCGGTTCTTTTGTATATTATCGCTCGCAATACGTTCTTCGGCTGTTCTGTATTATCGCTTGTGGTACGTCGTGGACATTTTCGGCCTTACCTCATAGCTTTAATCATTACTGCCACACCCATGTTCTTAGACTACTAAGTTCAGATTCCCATGTTGTCCGATCACAGGTTTAGACCAAGCCTTGATCTTGGACCACCAAATCCATACCTCACATGTGTTTATGGCTCGCCAAATTAAGATCCCTAAGGTTTTTGACCACCAATTCAATAGCTTTCCAAGAAACTAGGGGATCTGAATTTGACGGTCAATAACATGGTTGGACAGGGTTGCCACAAACACCAAAAATGATAAAGTGATTGAAAGACAGAAATAACTGGAAATTTGATGTCAGTAACACGAAATATCTAAGTAAACTGGAAAACCCCTAAATTTATCACCGAACACTGGGAATTATTATGCTTGTTCGTATTGCTTGTTGCATGTAGGAAATGAAAAACCAAATATGCGAAGTCGTTTTATCGAGAACTACAATGTTACTTTAATTTTTTTCATCAAAGTAAATTTTGTTATATTTTCAATTTAGTCAATATATTTGATATTTTTTGGATCTTTTTACTTTTTGAACCTTAAGAATGATGTTAAAATCCGGAAATTTGATCTCAAAAAGCTGGAAGAAAACGGGAAAATGGCACACGAAATGTGGCAACCCTGGGTGGGATGTAGTTTGGTGGCTCAAGCATGTCGGGGTCTGAATTTGGTGAACAGGAAACTGGGGTGTAGATTGGGTTGTCCAAGAAGATGTTTGGGATCTAAGTCGATGGTCCAAGAACATATAGGGTGGGGTTTGAAAACAGCTGTAATAAGAATATGGGTGTGGTAGTCATGTTTATGCCCTACCGTGTGGGTCATAAACGTGTTGGCTAATGCCGACTATAGAAAAGCTGACTAGTATGTATCTCATTTTTCAGCAGATCGGCGATCATCCACTATTCGTAAAATGAAATAAGCATGTCTCATTATAATTTTAAGCGATCTGCAAAATTTTGCGTCAAGCAACATTGTAGCATAGCATTTGTTGTTGCCATTCATGTTATGTAATTGATTTTATATATTATTATTATTATTATTTTGTTAATTGCTACGGAGCTGAAGCACGTTGGTTTAGAAAAAAATGTTTTAGGTATTTCGTTCCTTTTTTGCCGTGATAATAATATTTTTGGCGTTTTAGCTTCAATTTTCGGTCCAATAATATTTCAATCCCCGAGAGCGACAAGTAGCACCAGTTCGGCGGCAAGTAGCAGTTTTACTTCAAACGTCGGTAGTGAAAGCATGAGATCACGACAACAACAACAACGGAACTATGCAAAACTCTACGATCGACACCGATCGATTTCGACACAGTTTCTAATTCAAATCCTTAAGTCTGACTGGGTTACGTCGCTAAGCATGAAATTATAAAATCAAGCTGCAATACTCGCCTCAATTCACCGCTTCTCGCTTGTTGTTCGTTTGTTGTTGGCTTGCATCTTGCTCGGGCGAAAAGAAAATTTTATGTGGTGAGTATTCTGTAACAAATGGTTTTAAAAATTTTTCAAACGAGCAACAACTGCGATTAAACATGACGTGGAACATGGTTTTATTTCTGTTGGAAAAGAATTATTATTACGGCGGATGCCGAAAATGTCGCTCGCTTATATAAAACTAGTTCTAAGATATTTTTATTATTGATTTTAATAATTCTTTCGAAATCTCAAAACTCGTTCGAAGTTTAGGCTGTTCTCTGAAAAATGCTAAATGTGCAATAAATGCGCGAATCGCGCTTTCAAAACATTGTACTACTTTTTGATCTTTTATGCTAATATATATAATTATTTTATGAAATTTTGATTTTGCTGAAATTTTGTTTTACGCATAGAATCTAAATGTTACGAAGATGAATAAGAAATTTAATATACCGTGCAATATTTTGTTTTTTTTTTCTAAAAGTGTTTTCGTTCTACATTACTCGCCAAAAATGAGCATCGCGTTTCGAGTGAGCAGTGGATCGCTCAAGATATAGAAATTATTTAAATTAATAGTAAATCTATTTTAGAACAAACTTATTTCGAGCGAGTCGCGAGCTAGCAACGGTCATTTTTGGCGAGTACTGTAGCTGTGGGGATAACATAAAAACGATGTCAACATCAGGTCTGGTTTTACTGTGTGAAAAGAACGACTAAAAAACTTCCGTTCACACTGATGAGCATTTAAGTCAAATTTTGGTCAAAATTTCAATGCGTTTTTGGGAATTTGAACGTGTGAACACTAGTCAAACATTTCAAGGATATTTTTGATCAGTGAACGACGAACACGTGTTACTTGAAAATTTTTGAGCTAGATTTGTGAAAAAAACATATTTTCATCATTTCGCCTGGGTTGGCATAAAATTTTTTAGGGTAAATCTTAACTAACACTGTGGCCATTAAAGCTACAGGGTGTAGTTCCAAGCTACACCCAAATCACTAGATCATAGAATTTTCTGGCTAAGCTTTATATATACCTAATTTTATGTTAGACTTTCGAATTTAAACAAAAAATATATGAGATTTAATGTCGAGAGTCCGAAATATTGTATAGGCCAGGTTGAAGTTAGTGTTGGTTTTTCACACATAATTATTGGAATATAATGTGTTACTTGTGCTGTGGTAACTTGCGCTAATCTATTACATGCCTTGTTAAATTATTGTGATAAAAATACTTTACGCTAGCCATAGTTCTTGCCTGAAATGGCTGTGGTTTCAAACAAACAGACTTCAAGCGCAGAGCGAACAAATTTTAAAGAATTATTCGAAGAAGATTAAAAGTTTTCAACTGTTGTTGTTTTTTAATATTTACACGTTCGAATACATTTAATCATCCACATACTGTCGAACGGACGAACAGCAGTCATTTCTGTCGGGGACTGTACTCAAATATTTCGACATGACTATGTATACTAGCAGTGTTTGATACTGGCATGGTTTTTCTTACTCTGTCATTAGCAATGAATTTGGATTTTGCAGTAGATAATTGGCATGTTGAAGCGGGTAGCTTGTGGTAGTTTAATCATGAATGGTGATAGAATACCGTTTAATACGTAAATATTATGAGCCGCCAAACATATAACGATATATTCTTACCAAAGAAATGTTCGATAGATAAGCTAGACAGATTTAGATTTAGTCATTAACGTATGCAAAATTAATAGATGTATTTTTTTAGGAATTTCAACTATTGAGAACTCAGTGTAAAAATACTTATAGTTGGGATAAACTTATATAACTTTGGTTTGACGCAGGATTCGGCATTCCGTGACGGAACAGGGCACCCTATTAACTTTTGTACGTGAATTTGACTTAAAATTCGGAATTTTGCTAGAAAGTCTCGGAATTTAAAATGTTTATTTTTATTAAAATTTTTATCATTCGCATCTAAATTGGATAAGAAGGTATGACGCAAATATAACCGATATGTAATTGCGGTTTGAAAATGGCATCGTTTGTCTAAGCCTGTAAAAAATGGCGTGGCACACAGATCTGGTGTTTTGTTTTCTGAAGCAAAAACCAGGGCGACATAGAAAATGTAAAGTATAATGTTCGGAACTCCGCCGCATGTGTTCTATTAAACTGATCATCCTGGCTGTTGTGGGAAAATTTTTCTTTGCCCTTACTACCGACTTGGTTTCAAATCGCTCAAATAAGATTTTTGTGCGACCCTGTACAGCGCATAACTAGGGCTCGTACATCATGCGGATGACTTCCACAGGATGTGAAGATAGAACTTTGCCCTTACTACCGACTTGGTTTCAAATCGCTAAAATAAGATTTTTGTGCGACCCTGTACCGCGCATAACTGGGGCTCGTACATCATGCGGATGACTTCCACAGGATGTGAATATAGCTCCGTCTAGGCGCATTATGTGGCATAAGGAGACCGTGGACTGAGAACAGCACTGCTGTGTAGTCAGTGAATATAGTAATGGTTGGGTTGCAATATTAGTGGCGTGTCCACAGGTGAAATCACAGACTGTCTAACTGATCGACAGTGCTGCGACACGTGACCCTAAACGGGTTATGATTCAAAGAACTTCCCTTCCTCGAAACGATGCTCTCTTTCAGAAGCTGCGGCCGATTCTTGCCTCCCCCGTGCGATACGAACGAGCGAGATGCCGTCGTATTTACTTCAGCCCGATGTATCTCAATTATGGGGATTTTAGAACACACGATTTGGGCAGTTTCGTTTCCTATAATTTCCGGTTAAATCCGATGTAACATCGTGCTACAGATGTTTATGATACTGTTGTGGGATACTGCCATATCCAGCGACACTGCCTTTGCACAATGTATTTAATTTCTTCGTAGTGTATGCTTCATTTGGTGGCAGATGAGCGATGTAGTTCGCTGTAGAAGCTGTTGTAATGAGCTTCTTGCATACATACAGGATTCTGGGGTGTATCGGCATAACGATATTCGTCTTATCGCCGTCAAGGTAATGTATATATAGGTTTCTGTGATTAGTTTTTACCAGTCTGTCTTTGATCATGCTTTTATATTGACGCTTTCAGCTACTGCCAGCCTCGCAAAGGGAATTGAGCCACCTTCGCAACCTTTAAAGCCACTATGTCTCGGTCAAGTACGATCGGCTCTCGGTAAAAGTTTCACAGTATTAATGATATAATGGGATTAAAACGAACGTATATAATATGTTTTAATTTTGGTGAAAGTGTTCGTGAAAATCTGGAAACTTCACGGTTCGTAAAACTCAGGCACCCTGACTGTGTCGTTTACCACAGTTATGCGGGTATTGTTTAAACACAAATTAAAAATAGGACAGGAACGATTAAAGTTTGGATGGACTCTCAGGATTGGTTGGACTGCTACAAATGTTTGATGTAAGGTGTTTCCTACGTTTCGTTGGATTTGGTCAATTTCTAACCAGCATAATCATTTTGATAAGATTAAAATGTTAGTCTAAAGCTGTCATATACTATAAAACGAGCAGTTATAAATGTTTTGCTACCGAATGGCTGTTGTTATTAATTCTGCGCTATGGTTTCATTTAATGGGTATTTCTACACAGGTTTGTACATAGTTTATTGCTTTAGGTTCATAACTTATATTTCTTATTATTAAGTTATTTATGCTGTTCGTAAGAGTAAACGCTTCGTGGTACAAGAATTGTCAGAGCTGTTATAGACTATATTTTCTCGCTTGTTTGAAGGGAATAAAATTTGGAAGTCTTCTTGAGGAATTTAGGTTGTTCAATTAGCATTTTATTACAACGTCCGATTTATTTTATATGATGTAATAGATATGCGCTGAGCATCAAATTGTCTTGAATATATGTTTGTATAGGATAATATAAGTGCTTATCTTCTACATCATTCACCTGAGGTTCGGATTTTGTCAGAAGGTGAAGCTTCACCAGCCCAGGTTCCTTATTGCGACGTTTTTTTGCCCGTGCCGAGCCTAAAAGTACATTAAGTAATGGTAAAATGCGGATAAAAGATTGCCGGAAGGCCGAGATAGCTCTATATATGTCGGTAATGGAAAATCTCGAATCTGTGGATATTGATATATATATATATGGTTGTATATTCGTAAAACACCTTTTCAATTGCAATATTTCTATTTTGCCAAATATTTTACTGTAGTACCAAACAATTCGGGCACAACACCGAGTGGAAATGTTTCACCAAATCTTGGTATTTAGAATTTGCTGTCTCGGAAGAACGCTGAGAAATGGACTACTTCGGAACTGAGAGAACCGATTAGATGAAACGCTGCTTGCATTCATTCACAGAATTTCATTACAAGACATACCATACCTGCTTTTCCCTTTTCAGTACCTAACTTGGACTGAATCACCAGATGATATCCAGTACAAGAGGCACCGTATTTAGGTGATGAACCAAGTATGACTGGATTCGATACTGCATGACTTTTGAGCGTAAGCTGTATAATTGAGGCATTACACAATCCGATGTTTATGAGCAACACAAATGACTCCATTGAAATATGCGCTACGAGACCAAGAAGCATACTATAACACTGTTAAATAACTAGCTCATTTATATTCATGTATAATTGAGGCATTACACAATCGGATGTCTATGAGCAACACAAATGACTCCATTGAAATATGGCGCTACGAGACCATGAAGCATACTATAACACTGTTAAATGACTAGCTCAGAAGCATACTATAACACTTAAATGACTAGCTCAAATTTTGTCTAGTTGGTCATTCCCAAACTGATTCTGTATATGTATCAAATTTAGCCCACTAGTATGAGTTTATAGTCTTTACTCACAGTGTGTGAAATCTGACTCTTACTCAGTCAGAGAGCGACTTACTTTTTGAGTGAAAAATGTACTGCCTCAGCCTGAGCCAAACTGTGACTCAATTTTAGTTCTCTTATGACCATAGTCAGCCAGTTGAGTCAAATCTGGACTGAACTGTTTTTACTATACTGACGACTAAAGCTTGTTAGGTTCCACCGCCGGTCATGAATGTCCTATAACAGGCACAACTTTTAACCCTCTCATTCCCGAATTAATTTGTGTATGTGTCGTGCAATGTTTGATTATCTCAAGCTTTGTGAAAGTGGAGTACGCAACCCACTGAGCTATTTATGAGCTGTTTGCTCGATTCCTTTAGGAACTTTAGCAAAGTAAACAAATGACAACGAACACACGTTCTCAGTTAACACGGCAGTCCGCAATGCAAGCGGCCATCATTTGTGGACAGTGGGCGATAATGCGGCGTTCACGTTATAATGTCCCCAACGTTTGGAACCTATGTACACGACGCAGTGTCAGGGAGACTGTTGACAATAGGGTGTCTTAGACACCCCCATGTATTTAATAAAGTTTTTCAAATATAGCTAGTTACGCGTATTACCACTTCTCGACAGTGTCAAGCACACCGTGTCTGCTTGCAGTACTATGGACAGTGTGCCGCATTATTTCCTCAGCTTTCATATGGCCTAGGTACAAATATCGAGCATTTAAAAAAACTACACAGCCCAGTTGAGTAATAGACCGCATTATCTACATACACTGTCTGTTACAGTTAATCCGTGCCAAATTGGTAGCTAAGGGTGTGTACGATACCGTAAAGAAAAAATGCAGTAGCTAGGGGCGTGTTGTGCACCTTCGGCAATTGATTTATAATATGGGTGTGACCCTGACTGTGTATATGGCAGTGTCGCGACTACAGGGGACAAAAGTTCCAAACAGCGCAGATATTACAACGTGAACGCCGCATAAAAGTGGTGAACATTTTCACTGTAAAATTTATCTGTGTTCTGGTGTGCTTTTCATTGCATTACGCGGTTGAAATATGATCCAAAATGTTTACCGCAAATTAACAGTCGTGCTTGTGAAAACAAAAGATAAATTATCAGGATATAAAAAATTGTTTCAGGTACAAATCTTTTTGCTTAGCTCTACCTGGCTATCGCTATTGTTTAGCCCGGATTAAATGCAAAACGTTTTTGAATTATTCATTTGAATACTTCAACAATCAAGGTTTGCATTTTAGGAATTTTTCGATATTCTTTGCAATTTTTTCATATATACCATATCAAGGACGTTGATCAAAGATAATTTAGAATTAAAATTGCTTTTTCTTGCGGACACTGGTCATGTTTTACAACAGAAAAAAAGCGGTCTTGGAATTGTTTTTTAGTAAATAAGCATTTCTTTTGCGGCGTTCACGTTATAATGTCGCCGCTGTTTGGAACTTTTGTCCCCCTGTAGTCGCGACCCTACCATATAGACAGTCAGGATCACACCCATACTATAAATCAATTGCCGAAGGTGTACGACACCCTAGCTGCTGCATTTTTTCTTTACAATGTCGTATACACCCTTAGCTACAAATTTGGCTCGAATTAACTGTAACGGGACATTGTATGTAGATAATGCGGTTTATTAGTCAACTGGGCTGTGTTGTTTTTTCAATGCTCGATATTTGTACCTAGGCCATATGAAAGCTGAGAATGCCGCAGACTGTCCATAAAACTGCAAGCAGGCAGGGTGTGCTTGACACTGTCGAGAAGTGGTAATACGCGTAACTAGCTACCTTTGAAAAACTTTATTAAATACATGGGGGTGTCTAAGACACCCTGTTGTCAACAATCTCCCTGACCTGACACTGTGTGGTGTACATAGGTTCCAAATGTTGGGGACATTATAACGTGAACGCCGCATTTTTCATTTATTATCATTTACCTTTTATAAACATTTTGGGTATATATATTAAAGAAATAATTGCTGATATGTAATACAGTCTAATTTTACTACCACACATTTGCTAAAATTCAAAATATGCGTCTGTATAAAGGCTTAGTCGAGTTCCTGAGCCAGCTCTTTCCGGACTCAGTAAATGAGTACGACTGGGTGCAGTTTCAACGACATCAATCAGGCGAAGAACTGTTTGATACTGATCTAAAGTTTTACTCACTAGATGAGTCGGGTAATGTTTAGCTCGGGCTGAGCCAAAGATTGACTCATTTTTTCTAAGTCAGACAAGGACTGCCCGATGGAGGAGTCAACTGCTGACTCAGAATTTTTTAAAGAGTAATAATTTCTGGTTTTAGTATATATACATGATCAAAATTATTATCATTTGCAATCCTTGTCAATGGCGGATAGAACAAATCCCTGCGTCAGATATTCTCGTCGCATTGAAGATATGTCAAGAGAAATACAGGATCTGAAATTTAGCATTTTGAACACTGACACCACCGCGTTAGTAAGTATATACAGCATCAGAAATTAAATTCATTTATAAATCATTAATTTGTTATGTATATAACACTAGTTGTTTAGGTAATAATGAAACTTCATACAAATTTGAACCGCAATTTGAGTCCTGTATATATTGCAGTATCACCTGTATCATATTATAACAAATCATTATTATATGCGTGAGTCTATTTTAGGTGCGTACACTGCAAAAATGTTGAGACAGATTTTGACTATTTACGAGTTTACGAGATCTAATCTTGAGTTTACGTCCACAGAATTTTAGTCAGGTTCTGAATTTATTTTAGTCAAATTTGACTCAAATTGAGTCAAGTTTTGACTCACAGTCGGTCCAAACCCGAGTTTGAGGTAAACCATCACTCAACTTGAGTCAAGGTTTGAGTCAAATTGAGTCGAACTTTAACTCGACCTTAGAGTTGAAAAAGGACCGACTAACACTCAAAATTTGATTTAACGTTTTTGCAGTGGGCAACCAATTAACGTCCGAATTGCATTATGTATCGTGCAGTGTTGGCTAAGCTCAAGCTGTCAGTATCAAAACTAGGTTTGTATGCGCAAGGTATTGAGCTGTCTAGTAGCGGTTGCTCTATCCTTGGTACCTCGTCAAGTAAACGAATACAACGCACGTGAAAACTGACATGCGACAAACTCAGCTTAGCATATAACAGTTCATGAGATGTGAGTTTCCCTCTTTGAGGACAATAAAGGATTAAACAGCTATTATTTTAGCCAATCTACGACTAAGATGTATTAACTGTTGTGTGTTAAGGGTCACTGCATGTCAGCTGGCTATTTAAATACTGAATATTAGGTTGCAAAACGAAAATCAATATTTCGTAAGTTATTACAATGTTAAGCCGCAAAAACGTCTACAAACTACTTAACAAACAGTCCCCAATTGTAAAACCAAAAAGGATCCGAAATTATTTTATTTATTATAATGAATATTTCTACTAAAAATCCGCTTCATGAACTGTTTTGAATAGATCCAATATTGGCAATTCCGCTTCATGAACTGTTTTGAATAGATCCAATATTGGCAATTCGATTGATTAAAAACATTTCTCTAAAAAGGACACTCCAAATGGATAGCCTGTTTAGTTTTTATACTAGCTTGGCCCTTCTAAGATGTGCCTGGGTCTTGCCAATGCTACAGCATAGTATATCAAAGTGTTTTATGAAACCAAATCATATTTGGGTTAAACCAAAAAGAATTAATGAATATTAAGTATTATGAACGACAACGATGAAGAGATGATTAGTAGAATGTTGAACCATTGTATTTATATTACATTTTAACGAAAAATTAAAATGCACGTAAGCGATATATGCATTAGTTCTGAAGTCCCAAGAGGATAGCGGGTGCCTGAGGGGGGAGGTGAAGGTCGTCATTAGGTCAAGATCAATTTATTTAAAAAATCTTTGACAATCAAAATTGGATAAAAATTTGTCTCGCTTTTAGCCAATGTACTTTTAGTGATTTTTGCCAGTCTTCCCATAATTTTTGCCAATTTTTATCCATCTTCCACTGATTGCTGCCAATTTAGCCCAACGTTTGTCCATTGTGGTCCGATATTATCGCCTAGATTTACAAAATTTTGCCAAATGCCTTCGACGCACAGAACGGGAGATGGGGAGGGTAGAGAGCCTGAGCGTCCGGCACCTCCCAGGGGGATCGTCGAGGCCTGGAAAGGGGAGGGATCCGTCACTCAGGGGGAATAATCCCCCTCTCCCTCTATGTGCATGTGTGACATAAGCGTCCGCAAGTGACGAAATATCCAACTGCCGTTTTTCTATCACTAATATATACTAATAAAGTGCTTCGAATTCAATATTACTACAAGCATTTGTTTAAAATAATAGAAATTTAAACTATCGGTTGATTAATCAAAATTTAGACAGTCGCTTGATTAATGAAAATTCAGAGTATCGCTTTATTAGCCACTTTCTTCTTTAATTGACACATTTATCATAGCGTACATTGCAAAGCGATGTACTAACCAATTTTCTTGTTCAGCGCGTATTTGTGCGTGCGTTGCTGTTCACTTTTTTGTGAAGTTTCTTAATAAACCCAGCAACAGCTCCCAAATAGCGTAGCGGCTAGTGTACGACGGTCGCACAAAAAGATTCCGGGCTCAATCCGCGGCTACGGCAAGAGTTGTTCAAGACTGCACGAAATACACATTAGTTTAAGAATGAACAAATTAATGAAAATTTAGACTACTCCTTGATTAATGAAAATCGAGACGATCGCTTGATTATTCCTTTAGCTCTTAAATTGACATATTTGTCATAGCGTACATTGCAAAGCGATGTACTAACCGAGTTTCAGGTTCAGCGCGTATTTGTGTGCGCGCTGCTGCTCACTCTTTTCGTGAAGTTTCTTAATGAACCCAGCAACAGCTCCCAGATAGCGTAGCGGGTAGTGTGCGACGGTCGCACCAAAACATTCCAAGCTCAATCCGTTTCTACGACAAAAGTTGTTCAAGACTGCACGAAATACACATTAGTTTAAGACTAAAAAGATTAATGAAAATTTAGACTATCGCTTGATATATGAAAACTTAGACTATCACTTGTTTAATTAAAATTTAGACTATCGCTTGATTATTCCTTTAGTTCTTAAATTGACATATTTGTCATAGCGTACATTGCAAAGCGATGTACTAACCGAGTTTCTGGTTCAGCGCGTTTGCGCGTGCGTTGCTGCTCGCTTGATTTGTGAAGTTCCTTAATGAACCCAGCAACAGCTTGCAGATATAGTAGTGGCTAGCGAGCAGGCTCGCATCAAAACATTATAGGTTCAATCTGCGGCTACGGCAAAAGTTGTTCAAGGCTTCAAATACACATTAGTTTAAGAATGAAAAGATCAATGAAAATTTGAACTATCGCTTGATTAATAAAATTTAGACTACTCCTTGGATTAATAAAAATTGAGACTATCGTTTGAGTATCCCTTTAGTACTTAAATTGACACATTTGTCATAGCGTACACTGCAAAGCGATGTACTAACCAAATTTCTGGTTCAGCGTGCGTGTGCGCGTGCGTTGCTGTTCGCTTGCTTTAAGAAGTTCCTTAAGGAACCGAGCAACATCTCTCATATAGCATAGTGGCTAGCGTACGAAGCTCGCACCAACACGATTAAGGTTCAAGCCGCCCCTTTGGCAAAAGCTGTTCAAGACTGCACGAAATACACATTAGTTTAAGACTGCAAAGATTAATAAAAATTTAGACTACTCCTTGATTAATAAAAATTGAGACTATCGCTTGATTATCTCTTTAGTTCTTAAATTGACACATTTGTCAAAGCGTACATTGCAAAGTGATGTACTAAAGGAGCTTCCGGTTCAGCGTGCGTTTGCGCGTGCGTTGCTGTTTGCTTGCTTTGTGAAGTTCCTTAAGGAATCGAGCAACAGTTACCAGATAGCGTATTGGCTAGCGTACGAGGCTCGCACTAAAAACGATCCAGGTTCAATCTGCGGCTACTGCAAAAGTTTCTTCAAGACTGCACGAAGTACACATTAAGAACGAAACGGTTAATGGAAATGTATATTATCGCTTCATTAATGAAAATTTAGACTATCGTTTGATTAATGAAAATTTAGATTATCTCTTGATTAATAAAAATTTAAACTATCACATGATTAACCCTTTAGCTCTTAAATTGATATATTAAGCATAACGTACATTTCAAAGCGATGAACTAACCGAGTTTGTCGTCTAGTGTACGTTTGCACGTGTGTTGCTGTTCGCTCGCTTTGCGAAGTCCCTTAAGGAACACCGAGCAACAGCTCCCAGATAGGATAGCGTACGAAGCTCACACCAAAACGATCCAGGTTGAATCCGCGGCTGCGGCAAAAGTTTGTTCAAGAAACGAAATGGAATTTTAGTTTACGAATGAAAAGGTTGATGAAAATCTACACTATCGCTTAATTAATGAAAATTTAGACTATCGTTTGATTAATCGTTATTCTGCTGTTAAGCTAAGTTTGTCACCAAATATTTTACACTAGCTGTGTAATTTTCTTCAAACGTCACAAGACCCAACTAAACGACAAACGAAATAGTGTTTGCGAGAATTTAACGAGGCACTAAATAATCATCGTTTCTTCCAAAAAAACCACAAACATTTGATGTGTAGTTTGTGAGGGAAACAAAGAGAAACCATAAATTACCTCAACATTTACGAAAAATTTAGGAAAAGTTTTGTCTGTTTCAAAATCTACTGAATACATATGCTCAATATCTAGGAGTAGTCTAAA
>JASANE010018764.1:0-76820 GCA_030248225.1 Trileptium ribeirensis
AAATATTAACTGTCCGAAAATACGTATTACGTGTGCGAAAACGGTATTAAATGTCCGAAAATGGTATTACTTGTCCGAATTTAAGAAACAAAGTGATTACACCCCAATTACCGTAAAATGATGGATGACAACGATTGGAAAAGTGTAAAAGACGACAGTTGAATGACAGTTATACTGAATAATCATTTTCGGAGTTTGCCACAGTTTTGAGCGAATTTCAGTAAATACATGTCTTATAACTCTAATGCGAGTTAGTTTTATATATGGATTTTGCTGAAGAAAAAAGTTTCAGTAGCGATGCAGCCGCACAAGAGTTTATCAGAAACCAGCAAGTTGTAAAATCTAAGACGTGCGGTAACAAGACATATTATCGATGCAGATATTTTCGACATTTCCGAGACTGCAAATTCTCGGCCATATATGATAATTCTGGGCCAGAATTCAGCGTCCAAGTTAAAGGACAACATGCTCATGATGGTCCCAGTCCTACTAAGAGAGGAATAGACAAAGCTGCTCGAGAACGAGTGAAGATTTATGCGTCCTCAGGATCCAGCTTGCAGACAATCAGACGCAACCTGCAAGCCGATGGGTACAATGTTACGGATCGACAACAGCTGAAGAACTGTGCTGCATACTGTCGCAGAATGGCTTCCGAGTTGCCGTCAAATATCAATGCTGACGATGTAAAGCAGTGGTGCTCAGCCCATGCTGCACCACCATGTAACAATCATAATCTTATGGTTTCGCCAGACTTTGTTGTTCATGGGCCAGAAGACGTTAATATTTTTATTTCAACTCCGTATCTGCTGCAGCAAGCATACAAACGGCCTTTCATTCAACTGGATTGCACCTACAAACTATTACTAAACGATTGTCCGGTCCTAGTCGGGGGTACAACCGACCTGGCGAGGCGATTCCATCCAGTTGGTCTGGCTATTGTTTCCTCAGATGAACGCACCTCTACATATTTGGATTTTTTCAATTCGTTATCTCGCTGCGCTGAGGTACTTGGCTTACCCGAATTTGACGTTGACTATGTGTTGGGTGATGGCGCCTCCGCTATTACATATGCAGTGAACACTCGGTTCCCTAATGCTAAGCGACTAATGTGCTGGAATCATGTAATGTCTGCGCTGCGAGCACACAAGGAAAAAGGTTTTCCTAATGACGTTTGGAAAGAACTAGAGCATGATGTTAGGACAATTCAACTTTCATTTACAACAGACTTATTTAGTATAGGATCCAAATTGCTGGAGCAAAAATGGGGATATCTTCATTCAGAAATTATTGAACGCTTTTTTGCTTATTGCAAACAGCAGTGGCTAGTTCGTCTTTCAACATGGTATGAAGGCGCAGCCTTACATTTTCGTTCTACCAATAATGGTGTTGAATCTGCGAATTCAAAGCTTAAAAAGCAGAATACTATGTTTAAGCGTATGTCGTTTGGCTGTTTTATAACCGAAATGAGTAAATGTTTACCGGAATGGTCCGAGCTGAGCTGCCAGTCGGGATACACAATGCAACCTGATACCGGGGATCACTCGTTAATTGATACAACTAAATCATATTTGCTGACAAATCCTGCAATTCATAAAATCCACGTACGTCGCGTCCGGCAGTAACTCTTCGATTGCGTTGGATATCTGGATGAATTTATTCTACACTGGCAAGTTTGAAGATTTTTCACAGTTCGTAGCGTTTATTCATTCACATTACGCTGTATTCATTCCAGATGGTTCACATTTATGGGTATGATCTTGTTTCTGCGGTCTCAAAAGCTACGTTTGCAAACATATTTTGGCGATGAAATCGAAATTCTTGGGTCTCGATCTGCCCCAGTCGATGAACAGAAAAAGAAAAGTTGGGCGTCCTAAAAAGCTAGGAGAAGCATTAGAAAGATACTAGTTGAAGTAAGAATTATTCAGTGTTGTTTGTTTAACACAGCAGTTATTGTTTGCCTAAGTGCTTGGTGTATTATGTAAACATGAGATAATTTCGGACAGTTCACACTATTTTCGGACAGTTAATCTTTTATTTCGGACAGTTAATACCATCCCGATATTTAATCCAATTTAATTAAAATAATGCAATACGCCACTGTTTTCTCGAATAGACGACCCTGTTTTGCTGTTCGCCAACATGGCTGTATTATGCGACATTTAATTTGATTTAATTAGAAAAATATTAACGTAACTGTTCGCGAACACTACTTGGTGCGTTAGTTACCAGGATGTAATAAATTATCACATTATTTTTGGGCTAAGAACAGTGTAACCCATTCATCATACTCTGACCAAGTGTTCTCGAACACAGTATATGTTGGTCTAAAAATATATTAACATTTTTAATGTCAGAATTGTTATTATAAATCATAGGTATTACAATCAAAATTTAGTATTTGCTTTAGTGATGTTGAATATCACTGTTCGCGAACTATTTGGTGCAAGGAGATAGCAGCCGCTGGCGAAAAGATATGATTTACCACCTCTACGAACGAGTATTCTGTTTTAGAACATGCAGCTAACTAAGCCGATGGATTTCAAGAACGTCCACTATCGCTACGTTACGCTTTCTGCTTGTTATTTAACCATTTTGCTACGAATTAAGAAAACGAATATTTTACTTCGACTACAAAATTGAAATTTGCAACATGAAGTCAAAATCGGACTGAATATTGTTAGCGAAAAATCGATGGCAAAACTGCAGTTTGTATCGTAACAAGGCACCGATCACTTTTTGCAAAATATTATTATGACTCGGCGCATTTTAAGTTTACTGGTGCATAACTCAACAGTATCAGGATGTCACAGAACCGACAGATATACAGTAAATACGTGTCTGACGTAGAACCAACTATTCTAAAGCCATAAATTACAGCAGCGAAATATACTTTAATTACGGTGTAAAATACTGCTTTTGGCCCTCCCGTATTGTAGAGCATGTTAGAAAATATTGATAATATGATACGCAGCGTGTAGACACGTGCTGTCAAAATATAAATCAAATCACCCTCAAGCTAGTATAGTAACAACAGTATGCCTACGCGATTTTGACACAAAACAGGTTGTGTTTACTCACCTATTTAGTTACAAAAGGTGTTTATCGGTTGATATAAGGCTGAAGTTGCATTAGCTCGTGAAACTTGCACTGTAAAATTTTTATTATATCACTTTAGCGCTTACCATGTTTTAGATGTTAAAGAAACAGCAAAATAACTTAATGTTGGTATGAAATTAGGAATTGAATAACCATGCTCATCGGAAAGTCGCAATCCCGAAAATTGCTTTTAACATTTTGCGCTAATGCTTAAGGCTATTTATGGTAAAAAATCTTAATAGGGATATCCACAAATCTGTAGCGGTTTGCTATAGCCGTTGTTGCAAAACAACTCGGCATTAGTACAATAACAAAGAATCAAACTGACGTATTTTATATGTGAGTTCTATATAGGTGCGTACGCCATTGTTGTTCTTTTATCAAGGTCATGAACTCAGTCGTGAAAAACTCGCCGTTGGAATTCTTCTATCTGCATTCGCAGTTAACGGAATGCGAACGTGTGCTTTATTGCGTACAGACAGAATTTGCACGCGCGTACATTTGCCGAATTTGGACGCCTTTTGGTGATCATAAAATCCATGCTGTTTGTATTCGCGCCTGTGTATGTTTGTATTCAGGAACTACAAGCGTCAAACATATATTTTGACAAATTAATATTTGGAATTACTTAGTGCATGTATGCTCACAGTGGGTAGAGGGGGACTATATCCCTCTGAATCTTGGACCACCTCGGCGCTTCGCCGATCCCTGAGAGGTAACCTGATCTTCCTGACACTCCGCACTCCCTCCATTTTACCCCATCCCCAGCGTCCCGCGCCAACCGCGCGCCCAAAATTTTGGCAAACATAAGTAAGAATTGGAGTAAATGTACCAAAAATTGGTAGCAAATTGGCAAAACCAAGTGAAATTGGCAAAAAACATCTCAAGTCCCATACAGTTCGAAAATCCATCGCCATGAAGCCTTCCCCTACTGCCCAGCCCAGCGGCTGGTTCCCATGTGGAGTTCGATGGCCTGCCGCCAACCAGTATCCTGCTATCTCCCTGGGACTTCGAAACTTGATCATGTATGGCTTAGAGTAAACCCAACGATAATAGTTGTATATAACTATAGCTAATTACACAAATAAATATCATTAACTCTGTTATCAAGCGTCATGCTATTCCAGTGAATGGTTAAAAACTCGTCCTGATATAAATATAATTATTATACAAATTGTGCTTACTTGTTTTCTTTTCATATAAACCGATAAATTAGACTGAAATTTCAGATGAATACTGCGTCAAATAGTGATTGCACTGTGTCTTGGTCCTATCGGCATTTCCCAATCTTAAATCATGTACAACAGCCCCAAATTGAACAGCTTTGTCCATCGAATGGAATCAATTCCTCCATTGTCCCGAAGGTAACTATGCCCAATTATACATCAAATGAATCTCGTCAAGAGGATGAGTACAATACCATGGGTTGCTTTAATAGCGGAGTCGCTCTAGATGCTTATACGTCCACAGATTACGGACACTGTTTAGACAATGAAAACCGACAATACAACAGCTTGACAGAAATCTCATGCCCAAATCAAGCAGAACCAAACTTACTCTCCGATGTTAGCAGCGCCTTCTATCAAAATGTACGACCACCAAGACGTTATTATGCCACGCGAGAAGCAACATGTCATGATTTACTTTGCAAGCAAAGGCATTGCTACGAAAGTGACAGGGAGTGTTCAGATTCAATCCAAGTTCAGGATCCATATTCTGAAGACGCGATGCACTACACTGATGCAAGGAATTTACCACACCATTCTTTGGGAACAAAATTAACCGATCCTCAATATCAAAGTTATACAAAATTTCTGGACGCTGCGAGACGGCAGCAAAACTCCGAATATCGCGGGATTGCATCGAATTTGATGCCACAAACAGAACTTCGAACAAAAGATCACGACTGCCGGCAAAACAATTGCAGTGTCAATGATGCGCTACAGCTTGGAAATGGTGCAACGAATTACAGTCATAAAGCTGTCAATATTGCATTAATAGACAATACCCGATGTCTTTACAATGGCATTGAAAAATGCTTATCACAGGGTGACAGAGATAGTTTGCAAAATCGGCAAGTACCGTGCTTATCTAACACTGCACATTGCTATGCTAGCGGCACTACAGCGGCTGGTCATTTAGTCGCAGGATCGGGAGCTAGTCTACCCGTATTCAGGCAAGTATTTTGTATCTTATGGAAAGTAGTCGCGCGGTAAACTTAAAAAGAAAGATATATGTGAGGGCATTGAAATCGAACTACCTCCTAGTGCGTTTTAACAACAATAGTTACAATACTAGTTTACAATCATCCTGCAGTTTCTACTAATAAACGTCGGATGGCTGCATTAAATTTAATCATCCTTTAACCATGTTCAAGTATAATGCCCGTGGAAGTTGCTTGCACCAAGTTTACGTGTTTTTGGAAATTAGGAAAAACCATTTAAACATTAGGAAAAGCAATTTGTTAAGAGCAAACCATCGTGCATTGTGAAATGTTTTAGCATATTGGTCCTGTGGTAAGCTGAAAAATGAAGATATTTGTGTCGCTATTGACGGGAAATTACTATTCAGTGTGTTTAACAACAATTGTAAATTTCTAGTTCGCAATCAACTTGCTGTTTCTACAAGCAGAAACCGAACTTGCTGCATTAAACTTGATCTTCCTTTAACTGTCCAAAATATAACGTCCGTAGAAGTTACTTGGGCTAGTACTATGTGGTTTCAGGTTACAACAATTTTGGGAACCCGATTCTAAGCGTAATGAAAATTAATTTTGTAGGAGAATAAAATCCACAGCGACGCGTGAAGAGGCATATGAGTTTGCTCAGTATGCTGGCTATATGACACAAATTTCACAGCTGGCAAAACCGTTAAAATTTATTTTATGAAGCAACCCAAACAGTTTTAGGGGTTATTCTCTGTGAAATGAAAACAGTGTTTAAATATAAGAGCGGTAATTATATATACCATTGCAAAGCTTAGAGTAGCAATACCGATATGGTTCGTGAAGCAGATTTTACTTACATGATAATACCTGCCGTATAATTACCTAAAATACGGGTATTAGCTACATTGAGCTACATATAACACATAAATACATTTCATGTCAAAGTTTTCGGGATTTATTTTTTCTATTTCTATTCTATGCTAACTGTACCCAGGCTTTTGGCATTCTAAGTGTGGTACATGCCATAAATTTAAGCTATTTCTAGTCTATTCCAACTGTACCCAGGTTTTTTGGCATTCTAAGTGTGGTACAAGCCATAAATTTAAGCTATTTCTAGTCTATGCTAACTGTACCCAGGTTTTTTGGCATTATTAGTGTGCTACAAGCCATAAATTTAAGCTATTTCTAGTCTATGCCAACTGTACCCAGGTTTTTGGCATTTTAGTGTGGTACAAGCCCCAAATTTAGGCATAAATGCCATCATACCATAATAAACTTCATTCCTTTATTTTAGAATTAAGTTATTGTCGACTGAACAACTATATTATACATACTTTAATCTTTATTACTATGACACTGTATATGAAAAGTTAACTTAATTAACTTTGGACAAGATAAATTCAATGATCTGACCAAAATTTAACACCTAGAATAATCATTTCGTGTTTTACTATCCACCTGGAGCCGCAAATGACCTATTTTTAGTTTACAGTCCGGGCGGCAAGTAATGATTTTGCAAAACTAAAATACAAACGTACCTCTTACCAAGGTGATCAAAAACTTTTATAACTTTACGACACTTGAAGGTACTATAAAGTAGGTCGTCCGCTTTAATGCTGAAAGGGATAAAAAATTTTCCAGGAATTTCCATGCTATATACATTTCCAACCTCTGATTTGTGAGTGTTGTAAAATTTGATGCACGAATAACATTACAGATAATATAAGATGCAAAAATTGGAACATGAAACTATATAAATATATTTAAAATATTTCCAAAAAATAAAGTACCGTGCATTGTTGGCAATTCTTTTATACGTCGAACCTGGTTGTAGATATTCAACCGATCCACCAAACCTGATTGTGGATGAAGACGAAGAAATCTCACTTTTCAGACGAAATAATCGTGGCTTTGTTGGTACAACAACGTTAATTGATAGTTCGCTTTCGAACACAAACACATTTTGTCACGGCTACTACGGCCCGTCCGCTAAACTACCTGATATCTCCGATTATGATCTTTATGCTAATCAAAAGAACATCAGACGACGTTGCAGAGTGCGGATCGCACTGCACTATAGGGCACTGTTTCAGCGGACCAAACGCTTCAACAACAAAACGTAGAAACCATTCGTGTAGCCAAACATCCCACAACTGGCGACCGCCCGTTGCGAATCCAAGTTCCATCGTAGTAGAAGGTTGCAATGAACACACCATAAACTTGTGCGGAGAACCAAATACACCAATAATTCATACTTGTCAATATTATAAGCAACTCTCACCAACACAAAGAAGTCAACGTGGCAATTTTGGCAGCGGTTATATTCCGACGTGCGATGAAGAACAAGCGGAACCATTTTATACTGGCGAATTACATTCAGTATCCTATGGCCGTCGATCGGTAGGATTCGTAAATGAACGATGGGATAAGGTAGTGTGTTATGTTACTACGCAACAGCTTACTTTTTGTTACCATTACATTGTAACAATGTATAAATTGCTTTATTCTCAAATAGGTTTAAGACTGTATATCTCGCGACTGAATTACCTTATATAAATTTAAATTTGTTTGTACTAAAAGAAGGAATTTTGGAATTTGAAAATTTTGCCATGAAAACCAAGCAATAAATTAGGAAAAACTGCTACGAAATATTGAAAGTTTTAGAAATTCTAATAACCATACAGACTGCTGGATTGCCCGTTACATGGACAGTTACCACAGATTACATATTTATACGAAACAGGAAGCCAGTAAATGCAATAAAATGATGTTTTCCAAGTCCATAGTTTTTACAAATCATTCAGAATATTGAGCTTGCAATGCTAATCGCATTTTGATATTAAAATGCAACATGCACTAGCTATGCAACCTTTTGTCAACAATCTTGCTATTATAGTCCTACAGGCATATGGCATGACATAGAAATCATTGTCGAGATCCGCCGACATAATAATGCGGAAAAAATTTCCTCATAGTAGAGTATAGGTGTCGATACGGGGTCACCACCTAAGAGGTCGGATCCTCAAGCCGGATTTTTTTGCCGCGCGCCGACAGTGCATAGAAAACGTTATAGAATATTGACAAAAATAGGATGAAAAGTGGCAAAAATTTGGTTAAAGATGGTAAAAAATAATTGAAATAAGGAAAAAGTTGCCTCAAACTGGCAAAAATTGGGCGGAGGGAGATTTTTACTTCCTAAAACGTTTAAACATTTATCCTCTCACGAATTCCGAATCTCGATAGGACCCCCGCGAATTAATAACGATGCAGTGCATAAATTTAAGCAACATAATTTTAGGGTTAAAAATATTGCTAAAAAGATAGTAAATATTCTAAATAATGTACCACTGTAAGCACGCATTGTTTTCTAAGCATCAGATGTTTTCTAATATAGTGGTAATGCAATTTATGTATTCAAATATTAAGCTCGCGCTTTGTAATGAAATAAATGTGGCGCATTAAAATGGATCAAATATAACTCTGCAAAGTTGAAAGATTAAGAAATTTGAGGAATTCCAATTTTGTGGAGTTCATTGTATGTGGTCCCCATCATCCCATCGTCCCCAACATCCATGTCCCCAGGATTCCAATGCCCTGGTGGCATATTTTTATTGCCTCATCTTGAAACATAGTTTAAGCTTGTTGCAAATCGTACCAGCGAAGCTTCTTTTATTTATTCAATTTACCGCTAATGCGTTGTCCTAATTTTTATTTTAATTATGAAAATAAGAGTTTTACTTAAACTTACATACTTTTTAGTTGTGTTACGCTTTGTTCATTTGTGATCATATATTTTTCTACCCTTGCTGCAGTATTATAGTACAGCAGTGCTAAATATCAAGCATAAAATCACGTTTGAAATATTATAATCCGTTAGTCTCATGACTTTCATGAAAAGTCGCTAACTTTTTGTGTGGTCGTAATATGCACAATAACTTGTTTTTAACGATGTTGCAAAACAATCTAAAAATATCATAAATAATAACTACTATTAGCTTATCTTATCGCCAGTACAACTCAGTGTGAAATACGTAAATTCAGAGGAACGTAGGTAGCTATATTGAGCATCAAATTATAAAGCGAGCCGCTGAATATCAGCCATGTTGATTGAGTCATTGAGGAAATATACTCGCTTACTGTACATTTAGGAACTCACAATATTTAAATACGGAGCGGATAAATTCGCTCTACAAAGAAGACCAATAACACTCGTATGGTTCAAGGAGTTGTGGGGATATTGCCGTATTCATGTATATATTTTAGATTCTGTCCGGCCATTCAAAACCCTTTTTGACTCCGCCCTGCAGCGTAAGTAATAAAAATAGCAGCACATTATGTGTACATGACATATAGTGTATTTACAAACTGAGTCCAATAACTCCTTATGTGCAGCTCGATCGTTTGCCGATATATTGCCATTTTCATGTATTTTGGGTATATTCGGCCATTTAAAAACACATTAGTTAGAACTCAACAGTTCAGCATAAATACTGACAAAAGCAGAAATATACAATACGAATTGCTCTCTAAAATTAGGTCAAAATAACCCATAGAGCGGTTGCCATGATATTACCATATTTGGATTTAGTTTTGACCTAAATTCTACTCCTCAAGAATCCGCGTAGGAAAGCCATATATATACTAAGCACCTCAGTCGGCTGATTCCCAAGTACCGTTAATATAGCGTTTTATTAAATTATTTGAAAAATAAAATAGCAAACACTTTGCTACAAACTTCGAAACCTAGATATGTAATAAACATGACATATTAACCTCACCGCCAATAAAATGATGAAAATGCGTCTAAATCCTCCGTGTCGGATCCTTACATAGAACACAGCTAAAATTAGTAAAAGGCACAACAAGGAGCCTACATTCTTACTATGAAGGACTATAATACGCTGTCTGTGGATTTTCTTTTTATAACGCTGTGGATTTTGTACAAATATTGCATATTTTCTCAAATTTAACACGCTAAAGGGCCAACTGCAGTCAGGAATATTCTTATAGGGCTTTATTTGTGCAAATACTGAGAAGATCAATTGGCCCTATAAAATGTGCCCAGTTTGACTCAAATACCTGCAGCGGTTGTCGAAACAACAAATAACGTGATTGTTGGGGGCCTACAGGTAAGTTTTTCAGTGGCAAGATGTTGGAATCCGGCTTTACGCCTTTCTAAAAGGCGCAAACAGCTTTCAAATGATGCGCGAATCTATCTGCCGAGCCACAGCTGAGTTATGCGTTTCAATCTAAATATCCAATAACGGACATTGTCAAATTTAGCCATTTTATTCGACTAGGAAGGATTCTTCTTTTTGCTCGTTTCCTTCCGTACATTCGGAATTAAAATGGATATACCACCTACATTAAATAATCTACTTATGAAATAAGAATTATATTTTACTTGATGCTTGATAATATGGTTAAACTTTAGCTCGAAATCATGGTAATGATAACAAAATTCAAGTTTCAAAATTTGTCAAATTGTATACTATTAAAGCTCTAATTCAGAATTAGAAACTAGATTTGAATATTTCAAGATTTTTGCGTTATTTAATCGCTATAATCAGTGTCTAAAGCTAAATCTGCACATTACTGATAAACATTTCTCCCATTTGCGATAAACACAAACTATGATACGAATTCTTTATGGAGCTTTAATTTATTTGTTTCTGATTTGGACTTTGACTTTGACCGAGGTGTTTTGATTAATAGAATTTTTGCCTTGAAATAGTAAAAACATGTATTTTTGCCTTCATTTTTTAACGTATTAAGGGCACTATGTAAAGTACATGATTCTATACCGATTTATTTTTACATAACACTACGCTATATACTAGAAGCGTTGATGCGATTAAACATGTGTTGCATCTTAATCAAAGTTCTCGTAGAACAGGCTGGTACGGAGATACGAGAATTCACCATAGCCATAAATAGTATACGCCGTTAGTTTAAAGGAAGCGTTGAAAATAAACTAAATTTTTCTTTATATTACGCTTATAATACATATGTATACTTTTGATACTCATGTATCTTGCGCTACGATTATATTACTTCTTGACGACACATTACCACATTGCAAAAATGTATTAACAATACACTTAATGAAACGAATGCATGGAAACTTAATATTAATATGATTAGTACGAAAATGATGTTATACAGTACAACTGGGCGGTAAACCTTTCCTTGCAGTATAGCCATGTTATATTATAATAAAAATATGTATAACTTCAAGTACAATGACTTTGCATTTACATTTCATAACTATCTAGTGACAATTTATTAATCGTGTTAATGGATGGATTATATTACATTTAAAGGACGAATTTGTAAATAGAGGCGTTTAAAACACAAATACGTCTAAAGCAATAGCTTCAAGCATTGTCACACGTTTTATAGGCACATCATGCTGGAGAACACGAACATGACCAAGAACAGTATTATGCTGACGATGAATCTGGAGCCGCCGATACTTCAGCCGATGATGACAGCGAACGAAACAAAACAAAGCCAGATTCGACAACGGACCCAGAGGACAGCGAAATGATGGCAATCGATACTGTTTCAGATGAGCTGAACACGAACGCTGAATCGCAAATAATTCCGAAATACAAATGTCCAATGTGCGATAAACGCTATGTTCGGAAAACAACATTGAACAATCATATCCGTCAACATTCCGGCGAAAGACCGTTCTTTTGCGCCGTATGTCACAAATCTTTCTCGCAAGTAAGAATTTAAATACGCTTGCCGTTATCTATATGATGTTTCCTGTGATATTTGTATTATGCTGGTTAAAAGTGGCTTTCCATATCATAAGTAATGAGAACAACGAGTCATGCTTAGGCGTACTGTGTTTTGTAAGGGCAGTCTTCATAGTTATACTATATTTACTGTGCTTTCTGCAGAAGAGAGGGCGCTAATCGAAAATTGCGGGACCGTTGCATGGAAAGTGGGAGGATGCGCGCTCGCTCAGTCTCAATCTCGCTACACCAATGTGCCTTATTCATACAATTTTGGCGATATCACTACTTTTGCTTTGTAAGGAAGGCTATGCTTTCGTATTATAAAAGGGAAGCAATGCCATTGGATTAAACACACCATGAACATCATAAAAAATTTTGGTAGGAAATTTATATTTTTAGATTCAATGCATAAATTCGGTACAAAATGGTCTTAATGCAGATCTCTTGGGTGGGGACAAATCCCGAGCCCCATCATGTTGATTCGTTAATTAATCGCTTAAGTTATTTAATTAGAATCTAGTATACCTAAACGGGTAGCTTGTTACAGCGTAGAGATCCTAGCATACCTTTTGAAATATTAAAATTTTAAAGCAAGATAGCATAAATAAAGCAAAGCATTACATATACATATTATATATATACAGCTATACCAAGAAATTACCCCCATACTTATAACATCATTTCTACTAATCATATTAATATTAAGTTCCAGCATTCGTTCATTAAGGTATTTAATACATTTTGCAATGTGGTAATGTGTCGTCAAGAAAGTAATATAATACGATAGCGCAAGATACATGAGTATCAAAAGTATACATATGTATTATAAGCGTAATATAAAAGAAAAATTTAGTTTATTCTTTCAACGCTTCCTTTAAACTAACGGCGTATACTATTTATGGCTATGGTGAATTCTCGTATCTCCGTACCAGCCTGTTCTACGAGAACTTTGATTAAGATGCAACACATGTTTAATACGCATCAATGCTTCTAGTATATAGCGTAGTGTTATGTAAAAATAAATCGGTATAGAATCATGTACTTTACATAGTGCCCTTAATACGTTAAAAAATGAAGGCAAAAATACATGTTTTTACTATTTCAAGGCAAAAATTCTATTAATCAAAACACCTCGGTCAAAGTCAAAGTCCAAATCAGAAACAAATAAATTAAAGCTCCATAAAGAATTCGTATCATAGTTTGTGTTTATCGCAAATGGGAGAAATGTTTATCAGTAATGTGCAGATTTAGCTTTAGACACTGATTATAGCGATTAAATAACGCAAAAATCTTGAAATATTCAAATCTAGTTTCTAATTCTGAATTAGAGCTTTAATAGTATACAATTTGACAAATTTTGAAACTTGAATTTTGTTATCATTACCATGATTTCGAGCTAAAGTTTAACCATATTATCAAGCATCAAGTAAAATATAATTCTTATTTCATAAGTAGATTATTTAATGTAGGTGGTATATCCATTTTAATTCCGAATGTACGGAAGGAAACGAGCAAAAAGAAGAATCCTTCCTAGTCGAATAAAATGGCTAAATTTGACAATGTCCGTTATTGGATATTTAGATTGAAACGCATAACTCAGCTGTGGCTCGGCAGATAGATTCGCGCATCATTTGAAAGCTGTTTGCGCCTTTTAGAAAGGCGTAAAGCCGGATTCCAACATCTTGCCACTGAAAAACTTACCTGTAGGCCCCCAACAATCACGTTATTTGTTGTTTCGACAACCGCTGCAGGTATTTGAGTCAAACTGGGCACATTTTATAGGGCCAATTGATCTTCTCAGTATTTGCACAAATAAAGCCCTATAAGAATATTCCTGACTGCAGTTGGCCCTTTAGCGTGTTAAATTTGAGAAAATATGCAATATTTGTACAAAATCCACAGCGTTATAAAAAGAAAATCCACAGACAGCGTATTATAGTCCTTCATAGTAAGAATGTAGGCTCCTTGTTGTGCCTTTTACTAATTTTAGCTGTGTTCTATGTAAGGATCCGACACGGAGGATTTAGACGCATTTTCATCATTTTATTGGCGGTGAGGTTAATATGTCATGTTTATTACACATCTAGGTTTCGAAGTTTGTAGCAAAGTGTTTGCTATTTTATTTTTCAAATAATTTAATAAAACGCTATATTAACGGTACTTGGGAATCAGCCGACTGAGGTGCTTAGTATATATATGGCTTTCCTACGCGGATTCTTGAGGAGTAGAATTTAGGTCAAAACTAAATCCAAATATGGTAATATCATGGCAACCGCTCTATGGGTTATTTTGACCTAATTTTAGAGAGCAATTCGTATTGTATATTTCTGCTTTTGTCAGTATTTATGCTGAACTGTTGAGTTCTAACTAATGTGTTTTTAAATGGCCGAATATACCCAAAATACATGAAAATGGCAATATATCGGCAAACGATCGAGCTGCACATAAGGAGTTATTGGACTCAGTTTGTAAATACACTATATGTCATGTACACATAATGTGCTGCTATTTTTATTACTTACGCTGCAGGGCGGAGTCAAAAAGGGTTTTGAATGGCCGGACAGAATCTAAAATATATACATGAATACGGCAATATCCCCACAACTCCTTGAACCATACGAGTGTTATTGGTCTTCTTTGTAGAGCGAATTTATCCGCTCCGTATTTAAATATTGTGAGTTCCTAAATGTACAGTAAGCGAGTATATTTCCTCAATGACTCAATCAACATGGCTGATATTCAGCGGCTCGCTTTATAATTTGATGCTCAATATAGCTACCTACGTTCCTCTGAATTTACGTATTTCACACTGAGTTGTACTGGCGATAAGATAAGCTAATAGTAGTTATTATTTATGATATTTTTAGATTGTTTTGCAACATCGTTAAAAACAAGTTATTGTGCATATTACGACCACACAAAAAGTTAGCGACTTTTATGAAAGTCATGAGACTAACGGATTATAATATTTCAAACGTGATTTTATGCTTGATATTTAGCACTGCTGTACTATAATACTGCAGCAAGGGTAGAAAAATATATGATCACAAATGAACAAAGCGTAACACAACTAAAAAGTATGTAAGTTTAAGTAAAACTCTTATTTTCATAATTAAAATAAAAATTAGGACAACGCATTAGCGGTAAATTGAATAAATAAAAGAAGCTTCGCTGGTACGATTTGCAACAAGCTTAAACTATGTTTCAAGATGAGGCAATAAAAATATGCCACCAGGGCATTGGAATCCTGGGGACATGGATGTTGGGGACGATGGGATGATGGGGACCACATACAATGAACTCCACAAAATTGGAATTCCTCAAATTTCTTAATCTTTCAACTTTGCAGAGTTATATTTGATCCATTTTAATGCGCCACATTTATTTCATTACAAAGCGCGAGCTTAATATTTGAATACATATATTGCATTACCACTATATTAGAAAACATCTGATGCTTAGAAAACAATGCGTGCTTACAGTGGTACATTATTTAGAATATTTACTATCTTTTTAGCAATATTTTTAACCCTAAAATTATGTTGCTTAAATTTATGCACTGCATCGTTATTAATTCGCGGGGGTCCTATCGAGATTCGGAATTCGTGAGAGGATAAATGTTTAAACGTTTTAGGAAGTAAAAATCTCCCTCCGCCCAATTTTTGCCAGTTTGAGGCAACTTTTTCCTTATTTCAATTATTTTTTACCATCTTTAACCAAATTTTTGCCACTTTTCATCCTATTTTTGTCAATATTCTATAACGTTTTCTATGCACTGTCGGCGCGCGGCAAAAAAATCCGGCTTGAGGATCCGACCTCTTAGGTGGTGACCCCGTATCGACACCTATACTCTACTATGAGGAAATTTTTTCCGCATTATTATGTCGGCGGATCTCGACAATGATTTCTATGTCATGCCATATGCCTGTAGGACTATAATAGCAAGATTGTTGACAAAAGGTTGCATAGCTAGTACATGTTGCATTTTAATATCAAAATGCGATTAGCATTGCAAGCTCAATATTCTGAATGATTTGTAAAAACTATGGACTTGGAAAACATCATTTTATTGCATTTACTGGCTTCCTGTTTCGTATAAATATGTAATCTGTGGTAACTGTCCATGTAACGGGCAATCCAGCAGTCTGTATGGTTATTAGAATTTCTAAAACTTTCAATATTTCGTAGCAGTTTTTCCTAATTTATTGCTTGGTTTTCATGGCAAAATTTTCAAATTCCAAAATTCCTTCTTTTAGTACAAACAAAGTTAAATTTATATAAGGTAATTCAGTCGTGAGATATACAGTCTTAAACCTATTTGAGAATAAAGCAATTTATACATTGTTACAATGTAATGGTAACAAAAAGTAAGCTGTTGCGTAGTAACATAACACACTACCTTATCCCATCGTTCATTTACGAATCCTACCGATCGACGGCCATAGGATACTGAATGTAATTCGCCAGTATAAAATGGTTCCGCTTGTTCTTCATCGCACGTCGGAATATAACCGCTGCCAAAATTGCCACGTTGACTTCTTTGTGTTGGTGAGAGTTGCTTATAATATTGACAAGTATGAATTATTGGTGTATTTGGTTCTCCGCACAAGTTTATGGTGTGTTCATTGCAACCTTCTACTACGATGGAACTTGGATTCGCAACGGGCGGTCGCCAGTTGTGGGATGTTTGGCTACACGAATGGTTTCTACGTTTTGTTGTTGAAGCGTTTGGTCCGCTGAAACAGTGCCCTATAGTGCAGTGCGATCCGCACTCTGCAACGTCGTCTGATGTTCTTTGATTAGCATAAAGATCATAATCGGAGATATCAGGTAGTTTAGCGGACGGGCCGTAGTAGCCGTGACAAAATGTGTTTGTGTTCGAAAGCGAACTATCAATTAACGTTGTTGTACCAACAAAGCCACGATTATTTCGTCTGAAAAGTGAGATTTCTTCGTCTTCATCCACAATCAGGTTTGGTGGATCGGTTGAATATCTACAACCAGGTTCGACGTATAAAAGAATTGCCAACAATGCACGGTACTTTATTTTTTGGAAATATTTTAAATATATTTATATAGTTTCATGTTCCAATTTTTGCATCTTATATTATCTGTAATGTTATTCGTGCATCAAATTTTACAACACTCACAAATCAGAGGTTGGAAATGTATATAGCATGGAAATTCCTAGAAAATTTTTTATCCCTTTCAGCATTAAAGCGGACGACCTACTTTATAGTACCTTCAAGTGTCGTAAAGTTATAAA
This sequence comes from Trileptium ribeirensis, assembly GCA_030248225.1. NCBI lineage: Eukaryota > Metazoa > Nematoda > Enoplea > Enoplida > Thoracostomopsidae > Trileptium > Trileptium ribeirensis. The sequence continues at coordinate 17,279 of JASANE010018764.1, forward strand.
AGTTTTTGATCACCTTGGTAAGAGGTACGTTTGTATTTTAGTTTTGCAAAATCATTACTTGCCGCCCGGACTGTAAACTAAAAATAGGTCATTTGCGGCTCCAGGTGGATAGTAAAACACGAAATGATTATTCTAGGTGTTAAATTTTTGGTCAGATCATTGAATTTATCTTGTCCAAAGTTAATTAAGTTAACTTTCATATACAGTGTCATAGTAATAAAGATTAAAGTATGTATAATATAGTTGTTCAGTCGACAATAACTTAATTCTAAAATAAAGGAATGAAGTTTATTATGGTATGATGGCATTTATGCCTAAATTTGGGGCTTGTACCACACTAAAATGCCAAAAACCTGGGTACAGTTGGCATAGACTAGAAATAGCTTAAATTTATGGCTTGTAGCACACTAATAATGCCAAAAAACCTGGGTACAGTTAGCATAGACTAGAAATAGCTTAAATTTATGGCTTGTACCACACTTAGAATGCCAAAAAACCTGGGTACAGTTGGAATAGACTAGAAATAGCTTAAATTTATGGCATGTACCACACTTAGAATGCCAAAAGCCTGGGTACAGTTAGCATAGAATAGAAATAGAAAAAATAAATCCCGAAAACTTTGACATGAAATGTATTTATGTGTTATATGTAGCTCAATGTAGCTAATACCCGTATTTTAGGTAATTATACGGCAGGTATTATCATGTAAGTAAAATCTGCTTCACGAACCATATCGGTATTGCTACTCTAAGCTTTGCAATGGTATATATAATTACCGCTCTTATATTTAAACACTGTTTCATTTCACAGAGAATAACCCCTAAAACTGTTTGGGTTGCTTCATAAAGTAAATTTTAACGGTTTTGCCAGCTGTGAAATTTGTGTCATATAGCCAGCATACTGAGCAAACTCATATGCCTCTTCACGCGTCGCTGTGGATTTATTCTCCTACAAAATTAATTTTCATTACGCTTACAATCGGGTTCCCAAAATTGTTGTAACCTGAAACCACATAATTGTACTAGCCCAAGTAACTTCTACGGACGTTATATTTTGGACAGTTAAAGGAAGATCAAGTTTAATGCAGCAAGTTCGGTTTCTGCTTGTAGAAACAGCAAGTTGATTGCGAACTAGAAATTTACAATTGTTGTTAAACACACTGAATAGTAATTTCCCGTCAATAGCGACACAAATATCTTCATTTTTCAGCTTACCACAGGACCAATATGCTAAAACATTTCACAATGCACGATGGTTTGCTCTTAACAAATTGCTTTTCCTAATGTTTAAATGGTTTTTCCTAATTTCCAAAAACACGTAAACTTGGTGCAAGCAACTTCCACGGGCAAATACTTGAACATGGTTAAAGGATGATTAAATTTAATGCAGCCATCCGACGTTTATTAGTAGAAACTGCAGGATGATTGTAAACTAGTATTGTAACTATTGTTGTTAAAACGCACTAGGGAGAGTTCGATTTCAATGCCCTCACATATATCTTTCTTTTTAAGTTTACCGTGCGACTACTTTCCATAAGATACAAAATACTTGCCTGAATACGGGTAGACTAGCTCCCGATCCTGCGACTAAATGACCAGCCGCTGTAGTGCCGCTAGCATAGCAATGTGCAGTGTTAGATAAGCACGGTACTTGCCGATTTTGCAAACTATCTCTGTCACCCTGTGATAAGCATTTTTCAATGCCATTGTAAAGACATCGGGTATTGTCTATTAATGCAATATTGACAGCTTTATGACTGTAATTCGTTGCACCATTTCCAAGCTGTAGCGCATCATTGACACTGCAATTGTTTTGCCGGCAGTCGTGATCTTTTGTTCGAAGTTCTGTTTGTGGCATCAAATTCGATGTGATCCGCGATATTCGGAGTTTTGCTGCCGTCTCGCAGCGTCCAGAAATTTTGTATAACTTTGATATTGAGGATCGGTTAATTTTGTTCCCAAAGAATGGTGTGGTAAATTCCTTGCATCAGTGTAGTGCATCGCGTCTTCAGAATATGGATCCCTGAACTTGGATTGAATCTGAACACTCCCTGTCACTTTCGTAGCAATACCTTTGCTTGCAAAGTAAATCATGACATGTTGCTTCTCGCGTGGCATAATAACTTCTTGGTGGTCGTACATTTTTCTAATAAAAAGGCGCTGCTAACATCGGAGAGTAAATTTGGTTCTGCTTGATTTGGGCATGAGATTTCTGTAGAGCTGTTGTATTGTCGGTTTTCATTTTGTCTAAACAGTGTCCGTAATCTGTGGACGTATAAGCATCTAGAGCGACTCCGCTATTAAAGCAACCCATGGTATTGTACTCATCCTCTTGACGAGATTCATTTGATGTATAATTGGGCATAGTTACCTTCGGGAAAATGGAGGAATTGATTCCATTCGATGGACAAAGCTGTTCAATTTGGGGGCTGTTGTACATGATTTTAAGATTGGGAAATGCCGATAGGACCAAGACACAGTGCAATCACTATTTGACGCAGTATTCATCTGGAACTTGAGTCTAATTTATCGGTTTCTTATACTGAAAAAAGAAAACAAGTAAGCACAATTTGTATAATAATTATATTTATATCAGGACGAGTTTTTAACCATTCACTGGAATAGCATGACGCTTGATAACAGAGTTAATGATATTTATTTGTGTAATTAGCTATAGTTATATACAACTATTATCGTTGGGTTTACTCTAAGCCATACATGATCAAGTTTCGAAGTCCCAGGGAGATAGCAGGATACTGGTTGGCGGCAGGCCATCGAACTCCACATGGGAACCAGCCGCTGGGCTGGGCAGTAGGGGAAGGCTTCATGGCGATGGATTTTCGAACTGTATGGGACTTGAGATGTTTTTTGCCAATTTCACTTGGTTTTGCCAATTTGCTACCAATTTTTGGTACATTTACTCCCAATTCTTACTTATGTTTGCCAAAATTTTGGGCGCGCGGTTGGCGCGGGACGCTGGGGATGGGGTAAAATGGAGGGAGTGCGGAGTGTCAGGAAGATCAGGTTACCTCTCAGGGATCGGCGAAGCGCCGAGGTGGTCCAAGATTCAGAGGGATATAGTCCCCCTCTACCCACTGTGAGCATACATGCACTAAGTAATTCCAAATATTAATTTGTCAAAATATATGTTTGACGCTTGTAGTTCCTGAATACAAACATACACAGGCGCGAATACAAACAGCATGGATTTTATGATCACCAAAAGGCGTCCAAATTCGGCAAATGTACGCGCGTGCAAATTCTGTCTGTACGCAATAAAGCACACGTTCGCATTCCGTTAACTGCGAATGCAGATAGAAGAATTCCAACGGCGAGTTTTTCACGACTGAGTTCATGACCTTGATAAAAGAACAACAATGGCGTACGCACCTATATAGAACTCACATATAAAATACGTCAGTTTGATTCTTTGTTATTGTACTAATGCCGAGTTGTTTTGCAACAACGGCTATAGCAAACCGCTACAGATTTGTGGATATCCCTATTAAGATTTTTTACCATAAATAGCCTTAAGCATTAGCGCAAAATGTTAAAAGCAATTTTCGGGATTGCGACTTTCCGATGAGCATGGTTATTCAATTCCTAATTTCATACCAACATTAAGTTATTTTGCTGTTTCTTTAACATCTAAAACATGGTAAGCGCTAAAGTGATATAATAAAAATTTTACAGTGCAAGTTTCACGAGCTAATGCAACTTCAGCCTTATATCAACCGATAAACACCTTTTGTAACTAAATAGGTGAGTAAACACAACCTGTTTTGTGTCAAAATCGCGTAGGCATACTGTTGTTACTATACTAGCTTGAGGGTGATTTGATTTATATTTTGACAGCACGTGTCTACACGCTGCGTATCATATTATCAATATTTTCTAACATGCTCTACAATACGGGAGGGCCAAAAGCAGTATTTTACACCGTAATTAAAGTATATTTCGCTGCTGTAATTTATGGCTTTAGAATAGTTGGTTCTACGTCAGACACGTATTTACTGTATATCTGTCGGTTCTGTGACATCCTGATACTGTTGAGTTATGCACCAGTAAACTTAAAATGCGCCGAGTCATAATAATATTTTGCAAAAAGTGATCGGTGCCTTGTTACGATACAAACTGCAGTTTTGCCATCGATTTTTCGCTAACGATATTCGGTCAGATTTTGACTTCATGTTGCAAATTTCAATTTTGTAGTCGAAGTAAAATATTCGTTTTCTTAATTCGTAGCAAAATGGTTAAATAACAAGCAGAAAGCGTAACGTAGCGATAGTGGACGTTCTTGAAATCCATCGGCTTAGTTAGCTGCATGTTCTAAAACAGAATACTCGTTCGTAGAGGTGGTAAATCATATCTTTTCGCCAGCGGCTGCTATCTCCTTGCACCAAATAGTTCGCGAACAGTGATATTCAACATCACTAAAGCAAATACTAAATTTTGATTGTAATACCTATGATTTATAATAACAATTCTGACATTAAAAATGTTAATATATTTTTAGACCAACATATACTGTGTTCGAGAACACTTGGTCAGAGTATGATGAATGGGTTACACTGTTCTTAGCCCAAAAATAATGTGATAATTTATTACATCCTGGTAACTAACGCACCAAGTAGTGTTCGCGAACAGTTACGTTAATATTTTTCTAATTAAATCAAATTAAATGTCGCATAATACAGCCATGTTGGCGAACAGCAAAACAGGGTCGTCTGTTCGAGAACAGTGGCGTATTGCATTATTTTAATTAAATTGGATTAAATATCGGGATGGTATTAACTGTCCGAAATAAGAGATTAACTGTCCGAAAATAGTGTGAACTGTCCGAAATTATCCCATGTTTACATAATACACCAAGCAATTAGGCAAACAATAACTGCTGTGTTAAACAAACAACACTGAATAATTCTTACTACAACTAGTATCTTTCTAATGCTTCTCCTAGCTTTTTAGGTCGCCCAACTTTTCTTTTTCTGTTCATCGACTGGGGCAAATCGAGACCCAGGAATTTCGATTTCGTCGCCAATATATGTTTGCAAACGTAGCTTTTGAGACCGCAGAAACAAGAGCATACCCATAAATGTGAACCATCTGGAATGAATACAGCGTAATGTGAATGAATAAACGCTGCGAACTGTGAAAAATCTGCAAACTTGCCAGTGTAGAATAAATTCATCCAGATATCCAACGCAATCGAAGAGTTACTGCCGGACGCGACGTACAAATAATCGTGGATTTTATGAATTGCAGGATTTTTCAGCAAATATGATTTAGTTGCATCAATTAACGAGTGATCCCCGGTATCAGGTTGCATTGTGTATCCCGACTGGCAGCTCAGCTCGGACCATTCCGATAAACATTTACTCATTTCGGTTAGAAAACAGCTAAACGACATACGCTTAAACATTGTATTCTGCTTTTTAAGCTTTGAATTCGTAGATTCAACACCATTGTTGGTAGAAGGAAAATGTCAGGCTGCGCCTTGATACCATGTTGAAAGACGAACTAGCCACTGCTGTTTGAAATAAGCAAAAAAGCGTTCAATAATTTCTGAATGAAGATATCCCCATTTTTGCTCCAGCAATTCGGATCCTATGCTAAATAAGTCTGTTGTAAATGAAAGTTGAATTGTCCTAACATCATGCTCTAGTTCTTTCCAAACGTCATTAGGAAAACCTTTTCCCTTGTGTGCTCGCAGCGCAGACATTACATGAGTCCAGCACATTAGTCGCTTAGCATTAGGGAACCGAGTGTTCACTACATTTGTAATAGCGGCGGCGCCATCACCCAACACATAGTCAACGTCAAATTCGGGTAAGCCAAGTACCTCAGCGCAGCGAGATAACGAATTGAAAAAATCCAAATATGTAGAGGTGCGTTCATCTGAGGAAACAATAGCCAGACCAACTGGATGGAATCGCCTCGCCAGGTCGGTTGTACCCCCGACTAGGACCGGACAATCGTTTAGTAATAGTTTGTAGGTGCAATCCAGTTGAATGAAAGGCCGTTTGTATGCTTGCTGTAGCAGATACGGAGTTGAAATAAAAATATTAACGTCTTCTGGCCCATGAACAACAAAGTCTGGCGAAACCATAAGATTATGATTGTTACATGGTGGTGCAGCACGGGCTGAGCACCACTGCTTTACATCGTCAGCATTGATATTTGACGGCAACTCGGAAGCCATTCTGCTACAGTATGCAGCACAGTTCTTCAGCTGTTGTCGATCCGTAACATTGTACCCATCGGCTTGCAGGTTGCGTCTGATTGTCTGCAAGCTGGATCCTGAGGACGCATAAATCTTCACTCGTTCTCGAGCAGCTTTGTCTATTCCTCTCTTAGTAGGACTGGGACCATCATGAGCATGTTGTCCTTTAACTTGGACGCTGAATTCTGGCCCAGAATTATCATATATGGCCGAGAAATTGCAGTCTCGGAAATGTCGAAAATATCTGCATCGATAATATGTCTTGTTACCGCACGTCTTAGATTTTACAACTTGCTGGTTTCTGATAAACTCTTGTGCGGCTGCATCGCTGCTGAAACTTTTTTCTTCAGCAAAATCCATATATAAAACTAACTCGCATTAGAGTTGTAATACATGTATTTACTGAAATTCGCTCAAAACTGTGGCAAACTCCGAAAATGATTATTCAGTATAACTGTCATTCAACTGTCGTCTTTTACACTTTTCCAATCGTTGTCATCCATCATTTTACGGTAATTGGGGTGTAATCACTTTGTTTCTTAAATTCGGACAAGTAATACCATTTTCGGACATTTAACACCGTTTTCGCACACGTAATACGTATTTTCGGACAGTTAATATTTAACTTAAATATCGCACTCGCATAGCACATTCGTGTTCGCGAACAGCAATCGATATGCTCTGCGCAACCTAGTCTGTATGTTTGTTCGATTACAAAATTTGAGGTCGGGTGCTAATACTGTTCCCTCATGACAAGTGTCAAACTAAAATTCTGTAAAAATATGTTCAACAAAAGCTTAACAATGTCATTAAAATGTTCGGTAACATTATTCAAACACTTTGAAAACTGTGACGTAAATGTTTTTAAACCGTTTGAAGATAGATATGGGATAGCCAAAAAATGTTCGATTACCGATTTTTTTGGGAATGACAAAAGAGAATTGTTGCTGGGCGCATACAAAGTTTAGTCTCGCATTAATCCCGATAGTCATATACTGCTACGAAGAAAGGATGAAAAGGTTTCCACACTAGAACCATTCAAATGTCGCTGTTGTTTCCTGTATCTTTGCAAACAAGGCTCTTGTCTTCAGGTACAACTATGAATGTTTGATATCGTTTAACTGTATTTAATAGTTATCGGTATCATTGGATCTATATCACTGTTATTCCTGGTTTAGTTTGTCTAGAAAATGTTTAGCAGCAATGTCGCGAAACGCAACTGTGTTAACGCAGTATCTTGTTATAACTTTGCAAGAAACGACACTTCGGATTGAATTCTTGTATGAAGAACATCTGAAGAATTCATGTCATATGAAGAACACAATATGTACAACTTGGATGGCTGCTGATTCATGGAGTTTTAAGAAATAAATAAGAATTTAGGAGTTTGCTGGCGATGTATTAGAACGGATATTGATCTTTGAGCTATAAATCGTCCTCACAGTTGGGTTTGTACTACAAAGCTATTAGAACATATATGAAGCCGATATGACTACTGCATTTTTACTTCTATCCCATTGTTTCATAAATCTTACAATCAAACGCAGGTTTGTATTTGGCATAATGCTAATTGTGAAAGTATGTTTGCCACCGTAAGCCACAAAGACAACGTTGCCAAGTGTACCAGTGGATCAATGTGTCAATCACATTAGTGTGTAGTTTCCACCGCGTCGAACTACCATATCGGCATTGTTTCTTATGAATACAGTGCAAGAAGTACATTTATGTGTTGTTTTCACAAATACTTGAATGGCATAAAATAGATTAAAGATGTTTTCTTTTTTGCATGAGGCTGTACGAACAATACTAATTGCACTCAGACAGATATCAGCATGGAAATTATGGACCAAGCGATGAAATATTGCAAATGCATATATACATGGATATACATGCATGTAAGAGCACAATATGAAAAGAAATCTTAGTACCGATCGTTTGTAGGCTTTGCAATAAACTTTAAAACAATTAATTACATGTTATTCATTGTAAATTTCTCCAACGCTAGTTTTATAGTAATTATCTTTTCTAGTTCCTATTGTAACATCAAAATAGCGGTTTATAATTGTATGATTTGTGACTTAAATTGTGGCAAAGAACAAGTCTAGGCTATAAAATATTTATACTATCAGGTTTATTTTTTCAACAACATTTGCAAACTTTAAGCAAACCAAAATCATGAGTTGTGTGTAAATTTCAATTTTTTCATGGCGTATTTTACATCTTGTTCGGTTATACTTATTTTCAAAGCTTTATGAAAATGAACATATTTTCGCACGCTGAAGTGGCCACCAGGAAAGTGGCATTTGGTACATGTTTGCGTCTAAAGCTAGGGTTTTAGTCAGCAAAATAAGACTCAGCTTGCATAACATATATTCATCAAAACAGTGTTGCCTATTAGCAGAGCACGAGAAGTTCAAACAAAATTGCGTAAAATGTTAAATAATATAATGCTAACGACGAGCAACTAAATTTTAATCATCGTTGTATTTACTACCCTAAGGATAAGTGCAAATATTAATTATCCGCTGGCCATTCAAAAGTTTGGGAGCTATATTAAACTGACAGCTGGGAAACTTTGGCGTTTGATAGATACCATCTCTGCAGACTGCAAGTTCAGGCGAACTGAATACTTTAGAATGATACGACAGAAGAGCAGCCTAACAATACAATACCACGATTATGGCTTGTAAAAGTAATAAATTAAGGCATGATATACTTAAGATTGATTTCTATACTACAGCTCGAGGATGGAGGAAGACTTAGGGACTACACACATCAGATTGCTATCATAAGTTAGGTCTTTAATCTTGCAATTTTTGACAGAATGTAATATATATTCGTTTAAACAAAATTAAAACTAAAAAAAATTGGAAAGAACGGTGTTGTCTTTGGAAATAAAATTGCAGGATTAATTATTTAGGCTATTTAAGCTGTATTCAATAGTGCTGCACCATTTTAACGCCATTAATTAATTTCCTACATTGAAAGCGTTTAACTGTATGTAGAAAAAGATACAAACATTTGTACTCATCTGCACCTGCTATGCAACGGTTTAACAACTGACATTTTAAGATGAACTAAGTTCAGTGGTCGTTGTTTATCAGCGGTGCAACTACCACCTTAATTTGTCAAAACTTTTCACGGATCATATTTGTGTGATTCAGCTGTAGCAATCAAATTAGAACAGCAAGTGTTTTCACGAGAAGAAAAAAGCGCAATATTCAAAATCTGTCCTTACGAGGTATTTGTATTACTATAATCTTCACTCGGCTCTTGGACTCACTGCATAACATTGGTGTATTGCTGCTCGTAGGAACTGAGAAATATTGCGAAATGATATTGCTAACCCAAAATGGCGGTTCTACTGAAGATACAATATATTCAAAACGCTGATACTTGAGAATATATTCTACATTAATAGAACGTATGTCGGATTCTCAGGCTCCCCCACCACCATTTATTTCAGTGGCTCGGGCAGTACGGATACTGTCACTGTGAAGAGAATACAAGCAGTGCTAAATGTTAGGCCTGATCGGAAGTAGGGAGAGATCGCCGGGTCGGATTCCCTCACCATAATATAGGTTGCCGACGTCCGTAAATGGTGTCTGGGGCAAACCAGGGTTGTAACCAAATACTTATTTCCAGCACTCCAATGTTTCTTCATAATCATATTTTTTAGTTATGCCTTAAAATATTTGTAATTTTTCTAATTTTCACGCGCGTCTGCGACGCGGTGGTGACTATATTCGAGGGGCAGAAGGGAAAAACCGATTTCCCGTGACATAGTCGAGAACATCTTTTGTTGCTTATGGTTTGACATTTGTCCAAGTTGGGTTGCCGCACCGCGAGATCTTGGATGCGCACCGATGTTAACAATTACAAATAAATAGCGTTATTCCCAATAATATTAAAAAGTTCGATTTCACATGGAAAATTTCTATGTGTTTCATTGAGTATCGTTTCGTGCGCCGTTTGGTGTGCCAGATATCGCACTAGAATTCCAATGCAAGCCAGTTGATAATAGCAATCACGATAAAATTATTTTCATGGTATTTACTATGGTGACCTGCTACGGACCCAGCATTTCAAACTCCTCGGTTGCCTGGTGCCCAAACTCATACTTCCGGCTCAACAAACCTTGGATGAAAATGTAAAAGTCTTCCGAGCTGAAGTGCGATTGCTAAATGTATAACAGACTAAAACTAAAGTATAATACAAGCCAGTCGTAATCTCCAGTGATCTGTATGGATCCTAATGTTGGCTTTCAACCTGAGAAGGTGAGTGCTGCTTTACTGTTGCGGATAGGAAAATGCTTAAATGGCCGGTGGTATCGTAGGCTTTGACCATGTGCACAAAATGGCTTGAGACAATGCTAAGGTGTCGTCATGACTGCCGGAAATATGCGCGAAAGCACGTCCCGGACGGAGACCCTGTCAAGCATAAATCAAAGTTACGCGCTGGCTGTCTCTTATAATCGACTAAACGCAGGACCTATTCACCAATGAGATGGCGTGCTACATGCGGACTTGGCAGAGCAGCTGGACTACATCAGAAAATAAAAGTGTTATCAACAATCCGTGTGTGCCAACCGGACACTGCAATAAAGCCTAAGATTGAAAAGAACATTATTACCATAAGATTTAACCAATAACTCACAGAAAGTTTCTTTGAATATTTGGCCGACTGTATAAATTAGAATGTTTTTACCAATAAACTGATATGCTAAAACAGCCGGGACTGGGGATATTTACTTAAATTTCACCCTCGCCTTGTCTTATGTATTTAATTTTAAAATTGTCTGCCAGTCAACAAACATTGGTAGCGGTCTAGCGCGCCATCTCGCCAAACAAACCAGAGGTTAGGGTTAAAATTAAGTCGGTACCTATTTTCCGTTTTCAGTATATTTCGTTCCAGCAAATATATATACTTGGGCGCATAGCGTACAGATACATAGTAAGATCAACAGAATACTAACTTTTACATGACATATCAATTATTTAGCTTTAGAAAATATTTTACAAAAGCATATTTCTAATTTTTGCATAAAATGGTGCAACGAAAAACATTACTTCGGTAAATTAAACAAATCGGAGTACCTATATTTTGGAGATCCAGGGTTTCCTGCTTCGCATCTGGTGAAACATAAAATGCCATGTGTTGCAGGACGCCAGGGTCTCCAATTAGAAGAAGACTTTTGCTGTGGTAATTATTAAATATACAATGCTTTTAAAATGGTGTAACTCTACATTGACGACCTCAACGAAATTGCGTAATCGGCACACTAGGTTCATACACCATCATGTCATGATTAAAAATAGTGTAATGTGTAAACACTAACGTCATGCAAATATTTGTGTAATGGTGTATATAAGCTCATCATATCTTTCTTCTCGTTCTGCTTAGTTTGTTTTATATATTGTTAAATTCCTAGTTCTAAATTAAAGTTTTGCTTTTCATACAGTGTTCAAGTTGCCTCCAATCAAAGAACGATGGATTATGAATCTCATAACTAATTAGTAATTTTTGTTATTAACCAAATTAATGATATGAGCGAAACTTTCAAACCATGGCAACTACGATTAATTCATTTTTATCGTAAATAAAAACGTCTGTTTAAAATACATTTAACGAAAATGTTTATGTCTTCGGTTGTTGCGATCGGTCTTGTCTTAAACACGACAGTGCAGACAAAATGTGGTCTATCAATGCATAGCCACAACAGCAACAAAAACAAGAAGAGTTAAAATAAACGCTGACAACGTTGCTATCATAACGATCTAAGGTAGGTTGACGAAGTTCAAGCCACGTCGCAACGTAGCAAAATACAAAAGGTTCAACGAAATACAGTCTTGTCAACGATGGTCGTCAATTTTTCGACGATTGCAACTGCTTACAGCCGGCATTAGGGCAACGCCACAATTTGTTCAAACTTTGGTTAATACACGCGTGCTCAAGAAAAGCTCAAAAGCAATCAAGTACAGAAAACTCACGTTCTGCCAGATTACTCAAAAAACAAGCTTCAATTACAATATTTAATGCATTTTTGACAATTGTGTCAGTGATAAAATGTTGTAACAAATGCCGTAATATTTTTCAGCTTCAATATTAACCCGTAGGACCCCAGCTAAGAAAGGTTTGATCATTCAAAGGCAAAAACGTAATGTTACGTATTGCATATTGACTTTAGGTTCACATTACGTGTCAATGTTCAGAGTAATGTTACTTGTTGCAGAAGGTGTCAAATCTAACCAATTTTCAGACCGGAAAAGCACAGTTCAGGCGCATATGGCGGGCATAACATTACACAAGAGGCCGTAGTTGTCAGTAAACTTTTAAGAGATGCCAACAAAATTGGTAACACAACTCATATTACTTTTGCATACAAATTTTCGGGCAGTTTCAGCAATCTGACTTTGAAAACGATGGTGAACACGGTGCCGGTTTCGAGACTCATGAAACTACTACAAGTTGCGAAGGCCGAAAATGCTGTAGTCAGACTGTCCCGGTAGTACAGAAGAATCCACCTGGGCGCGGCGCAATTTCGACACAATAATGTGCCAGCGACAAAAATTATTCAAGAACAAACGGTTATCCAACGTAAATTAATTATAAAAATACCAAAAGTGCTTAATATAGGGCTTGATAGCAAGAAATTTGACAACATTGGCCAGTCCAAAGAAAATGATATTTTAAGTGACAACAAGATATTCAGCGAAACATAATACGTTGTAGTAAAGGATAAAAGCTGTCCAGAAGAAACATAAGTAACTCAGACAATTTTATGAACGTCATTTCTGAAAATACAAAAATTTAACTAATAGCGAAATTAGTACCAACTTTTACGAGGTAGACACCGTCATACATCCAACAAGTGAGCTCAACGCTTCTAACTTTGGATCGAAAGATAAATGCAGACAAAATCCGTATAAATGCCTAAAGGTGTAGTGTCGACAGCTATCGTGCGTTAGGAACAATACTATTAACAGTTTTATTTCTTTTAATGTAATGCGATGCTTATAACATATTTCAGCAAAATCAATCAGTTTACACGGTTTAAAAATTAAAAAGATGTTAGCGATGTCTGTTTATGTCAGTGCAAATTGCTACCATGAGCTAGCGGCATTTAACAAATCTCCATATTTTATTAATTATTGGTTGTATCGAACCAAACTCTGGACCGAACCACTCGCGTTGCTGATTTGGAGAATATAGACTTGGAAACCCTAGGCAAAGCACTCCTAATCATCCATGAAGACAATATGGATATACAATGCCAGCGATAAAACGGTTAATTGTAAAAGCTTTACACGAAAGTCCACCAAGTGTAGTTAACATGACCATTAAGATAAACCAAATTCCAGCTGTGTCACATGAAAATACATCGCAATCGTAGCTAGAGCACATGCCAAAATTTCCAGAATTTTATGAAAATTACACGGAAATGTGGTTTTCTGAAATAGAGCCAGTTTTAGATGGAAAATCAGAAAATGTGACGCGCAACAGCCTTTTGTGCGCTTTACCAACTAAAGTTTACAGCGATTCCGGAATGAAGATAAGTGATGATTGTTTATCAATTAAAAGTTATATTCTCAAGTTCTAAGAGCTTAGTCAGAAACAGCTTTTTAAAAATATTTTGGCCGACCAAACGCTTGGTGATCGAAAGCCGTCAGTTTAACGGAACAGTACACAACTACTTTCACAAATCAATAACACTCATCTAGTCTGTCACATATTTGATGTATGTGGTAAAAATATAAGCCAAATGCAAGTCTGTGCTGCTATCATTATAATTTGTGAGAAGTGCACAACGTCGCAATGAACCTTGTTCTTGGGATAAACGTAATCCAAAGACGGAAAAGGCAACATTCCGCATAACGAACGGTGGACGGCGGAGTGATCATCATTCACGCAGCTGCTACTATTGCTGGAAAATAGATGATAGACAGCGGAGCATCGAAAAGTTTTTTACCCAAGCGATTTGCAAATAAACATTTTACGCAAAATAATACACATTTTATAATAGCAAATGGCACACCTCTAACATCTTTTGGTACCAAGACTTTAAAATTACGCGTTAAAAATTTGACATAATCATATACCTACATGGAAATTTATAGTAGCACGCGTTACACACCCGATTCTGTGTTATGATTTTTTAATGAAAACAACCTAATTTTGCATGTTCAGAAGCACCAAATTTGTTTGAAATGTCTAACTGACAACACAGCTTAATGTTTGAAAAGTTCAAACAAAGAGTGTGAATGGCGAATCATAAATTTATTAACTCCAATGGTTTTTCAATTTGATATGGCCGAATTTCACCAATTTTTCGGAACTTTTTCAGCTCATAACTGGTGATGATGCTATCCAACATTGAGTATCACAACATATTTTAACACCGGGTCCCCCTCGTCGAGTTTTAGCCACAAATTGGAAATCGTCAAAAGCAATTTGTTACAACAGGAAAAAGAGGGGATAACTTATCGAGAGGAGTCTCCACTCGGTCACACCGTTGCACATGTCCCCTAAAACGATGTCAAAAATCCTTGGAGCCCGTGTGGTGATTATAGTTGCCTAAATCGGGCCACCATTCCAGACATATATCCAACGCCCAATATTGTGGACATCTATAACTTTGCAGACAATTGCTCTATTTTTTCAAAACTCGATCTTGTCACAGCTTATCACCAAATTCTTATATCGGAATATTATCATCCCAAAACAGCAATAACAACACCATTTGGTCTGTTTTAACATCGTGGTATGCGTCATTTGGTTTGAGAAAGGCGGCGCTAACTTTTCAGTTGTTGCTTGATACAGTGTTACATGATTAACCATTTGCCAAAGCGTATATTGATGATATCCAGCAAAATATCAATGAGTAAAACAGCATATAATAGCTGTTTTGGAATAGGCTGAAAGCGAATCGTGTACGACTAAAAAGGGAAAAATGCAATTTTTTTAAAGAAAAGGTTAACTTTATTGGATTTGACCTCAGTCCTAATGGATTTAAACCATTTTCTGATAAAATTTCAGCTATACAACAATTTGAAAAGAGTAAAACAAGCAATTAAAACGGTTTTAGGGATGCATAGATTTTATCATCGGTTTGTGCCTGAGATTTCGGAAAAAGCTCTTAATATTTGACTCAGAACGCTAAAATCAAATCTAAAATACCTCTTAAATAGAATCAAAAAGCAACTATTGCGTTCGAAAATTTGAAGGTGGCCCTAGGAAACAGTGTTAAATTAGGTTTTCGTGCAAAGTCAGGACAAATTGAATTAACAACTGACGCATCACTCACTTTATTTGGTGCCGTGCTAGGACAAACAATTAATGGTAAACAACATCTGTTGGCATTTTTTTCGGAAATTTACTGATTTGGAAACAGAAAATCACGTTCGATCATGAATTGCTAGCAATTTACAATTTATTAAAACAGTTTCCTTGGCTTCTTGGTCTTGATTTTAAAATAAAAACAGACCATAAACCACTGGTCCACGCGCTTTCAATGAACTTACCGACCCCACAGCAAGTTCGTTGGTTATCGTATATTTCAGGTTTTAATTGTACTATTCAACATGTTTCAGATGAAAATAATCTCGCTGCTGATGCATTATCTCGATCGATTTCAATCACAACTAGCGAACTCGATCTATCGTGGGAAAACGCCCAGAAAAACGGTCATGGTTTAATTAATTTTTTGAAAATCAAAATTACCACTGAAAGTTCATGAAATGGGTAACACAGAGATGTTTTGTGATGAAAATTCGGAAACAATTAGGTCATATGTTCCAGAAGTTTTTCGTTCTTATATATTCAGTCAAACAGGTAATATGTCACATCCTGTTCCAAATTTAAAATTACGCCTCATTAAGCAAAGCTATATTTGGCCTAGTATCAACAAGGACATTGGAAACTGGACTAAATATTTTAACCAATGTAAAATGGCCAAAATAACCAGACACATCAAAACACCTGTTGGTAACATCCCCACAACTGCACAATTTCACAGAATTCTTGTGGATAACGTTGGTCGTTTTCCTATTCCAAAAACTTACACCCATCTTGTATCTACAATACATCGATTCACCAAATGGGTGGAAGCAATTTCTGTTACGGATATTTCAAATAGAACAGCAACAATTCCTGTTACGGACATTTCAAATGGGACAGCATCCAAAGCTGTAATATCAACTTAGAATAGTCTTTTTGGTGTACCTATAATATTAATAACGGATCGTGATTTTCTACATGAGTAATCATTAATGCACAAACACAATATCAACCGAAAACGTACAACTGCGAATCACCCTGCTGCAAATTAACAGTTGAGCGTTTCCACCGCACTCTTAAATATGCTTTCCGTGGTCGCTGTAAGAATCAAAGTTGGTCAGACTCTTTGCCGTTAATATTAGGTTTATGCACCGCTATAAATAAACAAAGGCACTTTTCGGCTGATTTAGTATACGGTGCAAACTTAGATCTGCCTGTACAATTTTTTGTACAGGAAAATCTAAATGAAAATTAACGGACTTCAGATTTCATCGAAAAATTATTGGATGGAATTAAAGAACTTAAGGCACCGCACCGTCGCCATAAATTTCCGTATTTTGTGCCCCGTAGTCTGAAAAACATTGATTATGTTTGGCTAAGAAACTTGTATATGGAAAAAAACGCCTTTCTCTTGCCTCGTTAGGTTGATCTATACAGAGTTCTTGAACAAGATAATAAGACTATAACTAATAAAATGGGAAATCGAAAGCAAAAAATCAGCAAATATAGTACAAAACCGACTTATATTAATGCGGATTCGGAGATGGAAGAAAACCGGAAACTTTTCAAAATAACACTGGTGAAACTTTTAGAATGACACCTGGAATTATTAGAACAAAATCTATTATTTCACCTATGTTCGATTCTAAAAATTTAACGATCGGATTAGTAGTTATTGCAAAGACGTAGTTTCTAAGACTGGCCGGGCAAGGCAGTTAGTGTTACAGGAATGCCTTTACAAATGTAAACCAGCCCAAAATACAGTTTCAAAATAATTTTGTCGCACTAGTCTATTTTCTTATGTTCCAATTCCTGGAATTTTAGAGTTTGTTCATAATATATGTTCCAAATCATATGTCAATAAAGCAAATAATCTGGCCGAAATATATATAAGTTCAAAGGAAGCTAAAAATTTATTTCCAAGTAAATCATTTGGAAAAGAAAAATTTATCTAACGGTAAGTTTTGTCATAAGACCCAAAATTGTTAATTCGGAAAAGTAGCGATGGGGTTTTGTGGGCTCACCATATTGTAACAGGTTCGTTTAGCTGATTCGGTTTTGTATATATTGTTGTATTCCTTATTCTGGATTGAAATTTTGTTATTTCTGCTATGCAGTGTTCAGGTTGGTTAGAATTTAGCAATGACAAATTATGAATTTCATGACTACGATTAGTATTTTTTACTGTTTTTTACTCAAATTGATTATATTAACGAAACTTTCAAACAATGGCAAATAAACTTAATTGATTCTTATCGTTAAAAAAACTTCTATTTAAAATGCATTCAACACAAATGCTTACGTTATCGGTAATATGGCTGGGATTCGTCTTAAACACAGGAAATGTGAATCAATAGTGTACATTGTTAAATATCAGATACGGAGTAAAAAGTTTCTTAAACAGTGAAAACCCTAGGTTCTCCGCGAATCATCTAACAGTTATAACAAAACGTTTTCGGTGGGATCATCTAGAAACATGTTGGCTGGCGCAACCTCTGTTTGCTTTAGCTTTCACATTCACGGAGGCTTTACCAACGAAATGAGCAAGCCTCAAATTATATGAAGTTAATGTATTTTATGAATTGTAGCTACGAATTACCAATTTTATGATAAATATGACGCGGAAGCTTTTGACCTGACCCCCCACTTTTAGAGACTAATCGTGCACAGACAACTCAGTTTTAGGGGGTAGCTCGGACCCCCCAGGAAGTGAGAGGGGGTTACCCCCTGCGCGGAGCCTGGGTGTTCAGAGCTAGCCCCCCCAGAAACTGTGAGAGGGGGAGGCAGGCCGAAAACGCCCGCGTCATCAAACACGGTTTTACATGTGAGTGCAGGGAAGTGTCATACTCTTGTCTAATGCACTCTTACTAAAATCAACTGATTCAGAAATTGTGAACTCACACTAGCAAACAAAATAAGTCACTTTAGGTAGGTTAATTTGCAAGTATGATTAATTTATATATGATCTTGATATGAGGAGTTTATTAAAACAACTAAGGCACAACTGTATATATTGTTAAATATCACTGCTTAATTTTAATTGTGGTTAACACGATTTAAATTTAATATTAGCCGTCCTCGTGTTATTAGAATGCAAAATTTTGATATATATTTCAGCTAGAGGAAGCATCTTTAAGTTAATACTCAATAATAGGTTTGCTAGCTTTGTAAATATAAATTATTTTTCTACAAAGCTTACTTGCACTTGTTGGCTTCTCTGTTATTAGAATATTTAATAATTAACCCGGCTTAATTGATATCTATGCATCAAATATTAAATATTATTAAAATTAAATGTGTACATTGCAGGCCGTTTTGAACGTTAACATGTTCGATACTAACTTGATTAATTTCGACAGTCACGAAGCTAGTTATTTTACAAGTGATAGCAATTACTAGAACTTGTTGTAAAAGACAGATTATAATATAGTTTGCAAATTAAATACTGATTTGCGTAAGTGAAGCACAAACAATGTCGCTGCTGTCCGTCAAGCTAGGAGCTATCCTAACTGTCGGCCTATACGAAACATGGGCTGCACGTAGGTCTAAGTTGTTAGATGCTGTACTTTGAATCACAGCGGTAAGCGATTTTCATCATTAACATTAATCTTGCATGTGGAATGTTAGTTTCAAATGCAAAGCAGCATATTGTTCGCGTTAAATTAACATACAGCTTTTTTGTATCTTGTCTTCCATTTCCACGCAATAATATGCTATGTATCACTATTTCCGGCAGGATCCAGTTAGTACTATTATATTACCGTGTTCGCAAAATCGAGAAGCCTCTAATGTATCCAAGGGTTTTTTCATATTTATTCGGGCACATAAACATTTCAATATTATATACTTTCCTGAGGAAGTATATAGCATGCATGGAATATTTCAAAACTAAAATTATTGGAAAAATGGCACATATTGCAAAAATCAAAAATCCGACAAAAATTATATCAAGTTTGCCAACTATAAATAATTAACGCTTAAATTGTTTAAAATAATTTGTAATTATGCGACAGCAAACTTAACAAAACGGCTTCAACCATTCTATTTTAATATTTAGATTAAAAATCAGTTACCGAACATTTTTGGTAAAAATTTATTTCACACGAAGCAAATTTGTAATATCTGTTTATCGTAATTGTTCTATGAAAAAAACAGCAAATGAAATATGTTCACATAAAATGTCTGTGCTATTGAATGCGCCATCATACTATGCCTTCTGGCGGTGTACTCGCGTGCTGGATATACTGTTGTGACGTATAGGACACGTTATAGTGCCGATTAACAGCATCGCTTTGCTTAACATTGAAACAAACGCCAGGATTTTATTAAATTTACAAATGCAGCAATGTACAGTGGTAAACACTCAAACTTTACTACCGATTGAATACATTATAATTTTCATTGTTTAGCTCATTTAACATTTTCGAACATATGGAATATAATTAAAACGCTATTTTGCAACAAGCGATAGCCAGTTTTCTTGAATTTTTAGTCAATTTATACAACTTTTTTGGGATTATGCAACATGTTTGCTCCAAAATTTTCACTTTAAACTCGGTGCAACACTATCATGTAAGGTCGCGAGGGTCTTCAACTGTTTTTATTATTCCAATATATTTCTTGAAAATCGTTAAGTAAATAAATATATTTTGTTAAAACTATACGCTAAAAATGTAAAAAAATCATTTTGCCATGCTAGATACCCGTGATTCGCCCTCAGTCAAAATTCCAAGAAAGGGTTTTAACTAAGGAACAAATACTGTCAAACTTAGCAGCCCAACTAGTGTTTGGATACAAATATATCAATTTTTGCCCCTAATTCGTTTATATTTGGTGTGTTCAATGCTTTAAAATGGCAAAATTTAAAGTTTGATATTTTTCTACTAACACTGATTTAAGTTCTGTACCATCGAATTATCATCATGTTCTTTAAATTTATGAAAGGCAACAGTGAAATTGTTTTGATACTGAAGTTTGAGCGGTACTGTTAGATTTTAGTTTTTGTAAGCGATTGAAATCAAAATGTCATAACTTAAAATGTTGATCCAGAAAACGTTTATGTTCGAAAAAGTGTTGTTGTCGTGAAGGAAATTCTTTTTATCGGAACTACAGTAGGACAAGACAAGTGCACTGGAGCGGAAAAATTACGAAGCTCTTCGAAAAATTATGAGTTAGAATGAATGATACACATTCTTGACTATCAATGTTTGAGAAACAAAAATACTAAAGATTATGTGTCATTATGTAACGTACAAATTAAAATCTGTGCAGTCACTGAACGAAATGCAATTTTTAGCTAATTAACGTTATATGTTTCATAAATAATGCGAGAGCTGCTAACGAAATGGACATTTTTTATCTACATTGACACTGTTATACCCAAATAATTTTGAAGTATATGCCGAATACCTCACTACACATTAGTATACAACAAATTTTTTTCCTATATTTGATGTAGTCTTTTCTTGCAAATCCCGCTTCAATACATATTACCAAAACATCGCAAATCAGTTTGGAGAGCCTGAATGTATTTTGTTTACCTTTTTTCCGTTTTGAGAATCTTTAGAATAGTTGCTGCACAAAACTACACAAAGTTCGCAATTACATTGCTAAATATATATTGTCTGTAATTTCTACGGCTACGATAATAATTATATATATAGTTGTATCGCATATCTTTTTTAGCGTGCCGGGCTACACAATATCTACCTCAGGCGGCAAAATAACCATTTGATGAATGTCTTACTGAATGCAGCATTCTTGACATAAATAATGAATCTCGTCTTCGAAAGGGAGCGAAAGTTAATCTTCACGCTATTTATTACAATATTACATATAACTGGTGTATCACATTTTTACTGTGTTCTTAGTGTTTATTGAATGATCACATATTAAGTTTCGATCGACGTAAAGCTTTACCTAATTTTATTATTTTAGTTAGCCATTAGGGAAAATATCAAAATCGTGCGCAGAAGTTGCATTTTCTAAATTTTGAGGAAGTATAATGTTGAGGAAGTATAATGTATCTTGCCGTATTAAAATTTTGTGCCACTAGCCATATTCGATACTGCTTGAAGAGAATAACCTAACTATCTTTGATAAATTGGGCTACTGTAGTATAGCTATATGCACGGATTGCACTCCAGAGCGCTTAAGGATGTAGGATTTGGCTAGCCATAGTTCAGAAATCTCACATAGGACAATTACATCTACTGTTCTAATGTCTTTAATTACTGTGTATATTAAATCATTAATGCTAAATACAAAGCTGTTTCGCACTATCCTAAGCTTGCTAATATCGACTGATCGCGGTCTATTTTCTTGTTCAATCTTTCGATTCTTTTTAGACGTCGCTTATTCCGGCGTTGTAAACGTTTTGCCAATCTATCATCGTGTGCTTTTGCTCGACGTTCTCGCCTAGTCAGCGACGTCAAATCTTCCGTATCAGCGTCCGCGTCTGGATCAGTAATATACTCCTGCAGAATTTCCATCATTGAGTCCCAAATTTCACCGTTTTCCATTTCTTCTAGTGCCTCCATGTTAAATTCAGCAGCTAATTCTTCCTCGTTGCTATAGTAGTCGTCATCATAGTCGGTATGGTTTCCATCGTTATAGTCAGTTGCATCAAGTGGTTCGGCAAGATGATAGCCATCTGTGTAGTCGTCGTCGTTGTAATTTTCATTGTATTCATCAAAGTCTGGCAAATGGAAACCTAAAACGTTATTGTGGCCAGTGTCAGCTGATTGGGGTACATTTTCGCGAACCTCTCCATCATCGTCAGCCCACTTCATACATTTCTGGCCAGGCCGATGCTCTTGCAGTAAAGCCTCGTTTGGAAAGGTACGCTGTATATGATCTTCGAGAACTTGAATATGTTTACGTAGGTAATCCAGCTGAGACATAATTGAACTTTTGAATCGGATTATGTTTGTGTTAGCATTGTTGGCGGAATATTCGGTTTTACTGTTGTCGGTATTCGTTCCTTTACTGGACGAGGCAATTGGAATTGCACCTCTGTATCTCCGATAGTTTTTAGGCCGGAACGAAGTATCTGTTTTGTTTAATGCACCTAAAATTAAACATATAAAATCAGATACTGGATATAGTCTTAATTGAATTATCGATGCTTAAAATATTTGTAAAGGAACTTTTTATCAATTCAAGTTTTTCCCCAGAATATCTTTTCAAGTTCCCCCAGAATATCTTTTTAAGTTCCCCCTAGAATATCTTTTTAAGTCCTCCTAGAATATCTGTTTAATTTCCTCCCACAATATCTCAGTGCGTTTAAAGTAATAAGTATTACAAGAAATGGAAGGACAGCTAGTGTTGGAGTACAAGAAAGTGAAGGACAAATACGTCTGGAAGTGCCATAACAAAGGCTGTTCTCTCAATGAAAAAGATCCGGTCTATCTTCAAACGTGAGCACATCTGTAAAAGTGGGAACAACTTGAACTGATCGGGAATTTTATATTGCTTTTATAGGTGTGGTGGCATATACACTAACTGCGTATAATATGGACTAATTATGAATCCTATAACAGATAATCGTTCAAAGCAAAGCTATCATGTATCCTTTTTAAAGAGGGAGAGTGGGATTTGAGCGATATTTATTAAATGAATAACGCTTTCTAGCCCTCGTTATTTTACCTATCGCACTCTGTTTGAAAAACTCTAACCGGCACCAACAACATTGTGGATTCCGTACAGCAGTTCGCAAGGCATATGAACAATCCTAAGCAGAGAAACTGCCGAAATTCATTAATGAGGTTATATCTAACAACCTTATGACCTATACAGGGATAAACGATATTTTGCGGTAAATTTTATTGCTCCATTTACATTCACAACCATGGAATCGCAGTACACTGCTTGAGCTACATCATTAATATATTAGCTGGCTCTTCCAGCATCTTTATAAACGACCTACCTACAAAAGAGAACAGCATCACAGAAATTTGGTCACTTCTATGATGGTTTAGATCGTGTAACCCGTTGGTTATGTGTGGCGTCTATCAAGATTTCTTACAAAATACGTTATGCTTTATGGAGAGCTGTATTTAGAAAAATTTATAGTGTTACTGAAACTCTGGTCGTTACTATTTTTATTAAAATATGATTTGTGCTTCTGGGATGTCATCCCGGTTACAACGTTAGAAAATTGATCACTGTAATGGTTATTTTTTCAGTTCTAACAATTTGACAATGCAACTGCGATGTGTTTAATGCTCTTCGTCATGCATTAGTTATCATTTTAACTCGCGTTGAACAAACTTTTGCCGGCCTACCGACTTGAACCTAAGCTGTTTGCGTTAGAGTTAGCTACTTAGCTGTGACGACACTGGTCCTCGGATTTTGAGCGATCGAATATCAACACGCAGCTAAAGGAAGGTGGCACAATTACCTTTTCTCGATGCTAACAATGTTTACTCAATAATATATATTTGTTGAAAGGACAACGTAGCTTCTTTAAATAGCGATTAACTATGAAAAATATTGCACTGCTTTTATCACACATAACTTATCACTATTATAAACGGATTTGAGCAACGAATTTTTATTTGACACGTAATAGTATCTAATTGTGCACCTAGCTTGTATTTGCGGTCTGTTTTAAATATGTTTATATTAAAATTTTAGCAAAAATCTGGTATATCTGGTATATTTTATGCCTTCAAAAAAACCAAAAACGTCACTATTTTGCATATTTTAGATCAAAACTTTCGCGCAACTAGACATGACTTATAAACACATTTAATTAGTCAAACAACGATATCAACTTATACACCGTATTTTCGTTTTTTGACAGTGAGATTATGACCCAGAAAAATCAGTTCGCTATATAATATCTCGTAAAGCGTTTTCATACTGTTCCATACACAGGACGGCCGGGACTATAACTGAGCTTTATTTACAACACAGGACGTGATTTTCCTTGGTCACGTCCTAATGTTGTAAATGTTTCGGACTGGGACTATGATTGCGCTTACTTTACTACATAGGACGTCAAAATACCTAAACGCCGGTATATTTTAACGTTAGCTGTCTTACTTATATAGATATGTAGATCTATATAATCATTTTAAAGTATGAATGTCAATGCCAAAGCACAAAAAATAGCGTCGCAACTCTACCTCTTTCTGCATCTGAGTTAGCATTGACACCGATATCCGAGATCGTGCCGGCTTCAGAACGAGATGCGGGTGTCGTGCGGCGCATCGACACCACTGCCGCGTCAGAATGCGATACCTATAATCCTGTACAAATCTGTATAAATCGAACATTGTAGCAACTTTTGGCTTCATAATATTATTCAAAAGCATTAGAAATGTATATAAATGTGTATATTGCTTACAAAAAATAATTAGTCCTCGCATTAAGTTCAACGTGAAGTCGTAATGGCAATTACCATCGTATATACAATGATATAGATAAACAATATTTAGACCGTGCTATTGCTACATTTAATCTCCAGAACTTGAGCCGTCATTATTTACGAAAAAAACAGGAATTGAGAATAAACATTGAACTGAATATATTGCAGAAGTCAAGGGATATCATTATATAGGAACCTTTCTTGAGTTCGTCTGCCTTTATCTCTATTTAACTGGCAATAGCGATCAAAACTTATAATTTGTGTCTTCAAACATCTGGGCTAAATATATCAAAATTAACTTATCTATTTGGTGTTTGGGTTATATGTAGAACGTGCAGTATGAATTTAGCAAATTATATGTTACAACAATTCCAGTTCAATTAAAGCAAGAAAGGGAGATAATGGGCACACTTTTTTCACTGTATATAGTATCCGCGTCTACATTTTACACTGGATATTAGTAGCCACACGTGCTCACCAGTTGTACCGATAGAACTGTATTTTCTCGTGCTTTTCTGCACTATCGTATTTTTACAATGATATGTGTATGAAACAACTTGCACATTTCACTTAGTGCAAGAAGTGAGACTTATTTGCAGAACTAAATCTGTTTAAATTTTGATGTTTTACAGTATAGTCCGAGGTAATGGAAAGCCTTGTTAAGCTGACGACATGGTGGACGTAAATGTGCAGGTGGAGTCCCTAATATAACATTTCTATGTTCTTTAATTCTACAGTTTCACAGATTGTAATTCAGCTTGCTCACATAGCATCAAAATAATATTAGCAGCTCTAAGATTCCAGCTGAATATATAGTATCTTGCTACAACTATACCTGTCTCAGCCATGCGGTAAATGCTGTGGAACGCACAACACAGGTATAAGTTAAAAATATTTTCACGCCTAAAATCTAATTTATTAGTGTAATTTTTATTTACTAATTTCTTTCGTATTCATTGGCGTTTCGTGGTGGACGTTATTTGAGCTGTTAAGTTCTTAAAACAATATTGTTAATATAAGCTGCAAATTTTTGTTATAATTTCATCTTATAATTACAAAAAGTATCAGCGATGAAAGCTATTAAATCACTAAGTCATTCACGTTGTTGTCCATCCCATTTATGTTGGGTGATAATTAAAAATTTTCTGCCACATTTGATAATGCCACGCTTCACTTATAATAACATTGTGCCGTGGCAAAATATAATCTTTTAGCCTTCCGCTTGCTTTTGGTTGAATTTGATTTAAATAAAACTACGGCTCATAGTTAAGAGCATTTAAATGTATATTGGATACTAACTGGTTTCACTTACAACTGAATATAAAGAAATTGGATGACATTTATTTATGATCACAGTAGATCTCTACCATAGCCACTTAATTTTGTAACCAGGTGCACATAAACACGGAATTGCTAAGCTGTCTTCGTATATCTAATGCAAAACTTACAATATACATTCAATGATGCCGGCTGGAGATATATAATATGGTTTTTATTCGGCTTATTATATTAAATTAGAATATATAGTACCTCATAGGTGTCGAAGTTCCTCCAGCTTGAAGGAGTAAATAATGTCGGAGAAGGTCGCGGCGTGATGGGTAAGCTAGGGTGGTTGAATTTCAAATTTTTACGAACTCAAAATTTTTCTAACAAATTTTGCCTTATTTTTCCTAATTTCCCCATTTTTGTCAAGTTTACCGTAATTTTTGCCAATTTTTGCCTATTCTGGCTTATTTTTTCTGAAATTTTCGGGTGCCTTCGGCGTAGGGCAGGCAGGGGTGAGTACAGAACCTTCAGCAGGTAGTTACATTTGGCGTGGGAGGTCCGACCCTTAAGAGGGTAACCCCCTACCTCCCATTACCCATCGACACCTATGTAGTAAATACGGCGTGTGTGTTGCTAAAGAGCATGGAATATTGTTTTGTTAGTATTAAATGACTTACCATTGATATTAACAGCAATCCTAAGACTACGGAGCAAATGAGTCTATGATAGCAAGTTATGTGAACACCTTTAACTCGGCGCATTTGTGGCAAAGTCGTTATCTTTGTTGATTTCGAACGTGCACTAAACTGCATTTATGAACGCTCGCTAGGAAAATGAAATAGTATCAAGTTGTTTTATTTAACCGTCATCGTTAAGTTGAGCGTCTACCATGCTTTAAATAATTATTCTTGGCTAAAAATTTTAGTAGAATTGAGCATATTACACTTTATATACTATATTTTGTTTCCTTTTGAAACGGACAAATTGTAATAAAACTTATAGTGTACCTTTAAACAAAACACTGCACACAACTTGTCGTGTTGTTCATTACAATCTGATTTTACATTAGCAGTGATGCCACAACCTTAACAGTTATCATCATGGATTGCTTTAAAACTGTGTTAACTTCAGCAGTGTAGTAAAGTAATCATGTTGCTCCTAATTTGTTTGATTTACGCACAGTTTATGCTATTAAATAGCATTTTCATGGCAGCAAGAGTTCATGAAAAAATTATAGAAGAGTATGACATACAGCTCGTACCTAGCCCCATGCGACGATGTAGTTGCTTTCAGGCCTCAGTTAAAAGATTTCAGGGCATGGGTACCCCCAAGGCCCGTTGGTGGTATGGGCTATCTCTCCCAAGTGCCATCATATGTTGGGAGGTTGCCAGTTATCACGTCGTCAGTAAGCAAGAACATTAGAGGAGAATTAGAAATCACCTATAGCTTCTTCATGTCTTCAGAATATTGTCTGTTTTCAGAAGTTGAGTAGGTATTGCGTGGAACACATCAAGGATGGTCCATATAGGGTTTTCGGTACGCCGAATGTGATAATTTCGCTTCTCAAAACCAGCACGAATATTTCATGTACTTTTAGTGGGTTTTCAACTGGGTATAGAGTCAATGAACACGATTTCCAGAATATAGTCTGTATTCCGAATTTTAGTTATGCACTGCGTGCAAGGCGGCAAGAACGGTATATAGGTACGTTGAATACGCTGGTCTGGTTATCTAATGTCCACCACAAATATTTTGTTTAGATTTACGATCGATGTACTCGATCTCGAGAATGTGACATGTCTGAGTACGTATTGCTTTTGAGGCGTCTAGAAACTACTGTTTGGGTTTTTGCACGTTGAATAAAATGGTGCAGCACATATTATGTAGCATTACAATTAACTAGACTCCAAAGTAAATGTACAATACCCTAGATTTTCAAGGGCTTAAGGTTAACCAACCGTGGGAAAATGGAATTTACCGAACGAATTGCGTCTGTTGTCACTTTTATGAATACGCATTTTCTCCGCCTTCAGGAAAGCTATTATAGATCTACGACACGCAGAACATGTGGCGTTTTTAAATCCTGTTATACTAAACATTCTAAGGCTTCAGTGGTTCCAGGAGTCGTAGGGTATTATATACATCAGTAGCTGAAAAAATTGGTGCGGTTGGTCGACGGGTCATTTGTTCCGGATAGATATCGGTTATATTCATGTAGGTATTGGTATATGTATCTGCTACATAGAGATATAACTACGCATTCAGATATATAAATATATAAATATATATACATACAAACACTTTTGAAATGAATAAAAATATTTGTTGGTTTTGTTTATAGGGCCGTTAAAATGTAATATAAAAAATATTTTTATATACATATGCATATAAATATATACACATACCCATATATACATATATGGTTTAGTGTTTGTCCTATAATGACGCGTATTGCTGGTCTGTTAATAAATACACATAAAACGTTATCGAGGACTTCATCAGACGGCTATCGGTTGCATGAGGTGTTTTTTCATTTTTAATATAAATAGAAATACGACATACCACAGTATATGCAAAATACTAATATACAAGGTAGGTGTATTAATTGATACTTTGTTTATCGCGCATGAACAAGATGGTCATACGCGATTGCTCTTATCACTGTATTGTATGCTGTGGCCATGCAAACTATGTAACGAGCATCTCATGGCTATCTTCGATATCCAATTACTTTGTTTAACATCTTGAAACGGTCCACCCGATTATCTTGTCTCACGAAGTGGTCGTCGCCAATGAATACTGTATCTTACTTATTTTATTCGTAATCACTGATGATAATAAAATTACCGGGAAAATGTGCAGTGTGATCACATTGAAGATGAATGCTAAAACGTAAGACATAACCGGCTGAAATGAAATATAAGACTTAAAAAAGTTTATGGTGCTTCATTTTTAACCATTTATGGCTTTCCTTAAATATACGGGACCCAAAATTTTTTGTCTCCGATTTTGCTTAAAATTTGCCCGGGGGGTTTTCGGGGTCGAAAATTTCATTCGTGGTGGCATTTTTAAGATCCGACCACCCGTTGACCCTCTGGGGGACTTTGACCCGCTGACCCCCAAAATTGTTTGTCTCCGATTTCGCTGGAAATTTGCCCAGGGGGGGTTTAAGGGTCGGGGAATTCATTTATGAAGTCGGTTTCAAAATCCGACCAGGGGTTGACCCGGTATGAGGGGTAAGGGGACCCCCTCCCCGTGGAAAATTTTTTTTCTGGGACTTAGAAAAATTCAAATTTTTTCAGTAAATTTTCTAAGTCCGAAACTGCCGGGTTTTCGTTAAGTAGCCCTGAAGAGGGCTGTTGGGATAAATTTAGCCCTTGAGAGGACTGTTGGGATAATTTAGGCACAGTAGTACCACTCTGAAATATGTAGAAGCAGATTCGTGAACGCTTGTTCAAACGTTCGACCATATCTTTGTCTCCACATGAACTCGTCGAGGTGACTTGGGAGCATTTGTTCAGTTGTGCCGCACATAGATTTAAGTTTTTTCTTTGCAGACATCCAAAATGCTTCGACGTGGTTTGTATGCGCACCAGAAACTGGGTCTACGAAATTCTGGCTATGAATAACCGCTTAGTGAAGGTAGCCCATCTGGTTTAGCCCTGAATACGCGCGCCATTCATCCGAGTGGATTGTAGATCCAGGCGCCACAATTTGTTGAATTATGGCAATGAGCGCGTTGGCTGAACGGTCTTCAACTAAGCGTAAATAGCCTTCCTTGGCCATGATATCGTAAATGCCAAACACCCATCGCTCTGGATGATTACAACCGCTGTTATATTTGCGCTTTGTCATCAGAATTTCGTCTATTTGACAAACATTCCCCGGGCCACCCATGACCACCGGCACCTGGTTTAGCTTCCATGAGCACACATCACGAAACCATTGCATGTACTGAATTACTGAAGGTCCCGAAACGTCGGCTAAAAGCTCAATTCGCCCATATGGAACCTCAGCTGCCCAAAAATACATCATTATGATGATTTTACGAAGCGGTAGGCGGCGTTTTTCGAAATAGCTGCCAGTCAACACGCTGTATTTTAAATGTTTTATCTTGCAGCGCCATTTAAAGCCGATAGCGTTGCCATTATCTTTAATCAGAGTCATGTCACCTCCACATACAGGGCTGGCATTTCGGTATGGACGATGTGGCGGTCCTGGAGAAATTGCAATGCACCGCGATCGTTGCGTAATAAGTCAGTTAGCGCAGTTGTGTATTAGTATTTTTCACATATTATGGTTTGTTGTATTTCTATTTATAAGTAAAAATGAAAAAACGTCGCGGTAGCCTATAACCGTCTGGCGAGGCTTTGGTACTACCGAAACGTGTTACGTGTATTTATTAACAGACCAGCAGTACGCGTCCTCAGAGGACAAACACTACCCTATATATGGATATATGCGTATGTGTATATATTTGTATACATATAAATATTTCCTATATTACATACACAGTCAAGCAATATTTCTATTCATTTAGAAGTTGGTCGTATGTGTATTGTGTTTATATATTTATATATATATCTGCATGTGTAGTTATGTGTATATGTAGCAGATACATATACCAATATACGCACCTATATACCTATATGAATATAACCGACAGCTATCCGAAAGATATCATACGTCGCCTCAACCTAATCTAGCAGGGAGGGGGGCCAATGCGCTTTTCATCTACTTCATCAAACAAGAGCATGTTATAGGTGATTACACAAAGCGGTAAGTATAGACAACTATAGATACCCTGTTGTAGCCTCGCTTGTGAGATAACAGATTATTAAATTTACCGTCATATATTTATTGTAAAGCGCGTAGTTGAGCAATGTCCTACATTCTGAAAAATTTCACGAATATTTTACATAGTTTGCTAAAGTGTAAATATCTCTATTTAGTGTCGCTAGAATAGCATTATTTACATCCAAGTCATTATGCAATGGTAATCTGAATTGGGACAACTTATGCAATAGTTATGTGCGCTTTACCTAGAAAATTTTAGGGTACAACCATAACAGCTGCCGATTGGTTTATGCTAACCAGACCAGATACCAGAGTCAATCTTGTGTTTTACCTATTAAAATCACGTTAAATTTGGTCTTTATATTTTAGTTAGCGAAAATATATCTCAACTCGTAATTACTTGTCTCTAGTATCGAACAATCAATACGCATAAAAACTATCAACATCATATGAAAATCAGCTGTCCAATTATAGCCACAAAAGATACAAGAAGTGCTAACTAATTTGATTTCGCTTTCATGTGTCTTACATCTTATGCTGCAAGAAAAGTGAGTCAAATTTTGCCAATTCAATCGGTGGTTTCAAACGTACGCTTGAGTTAACGTTGATTAAATTTAAGTCAAGATTTCAGTCATTTGAGTCAAGTTCTTATCCTATTCCCGGTGTTTTTGTCCTTACTATTGAGATAAGCTTTGACTCAAACTGTGCCAAAGTTTAAGTCAGGCCTAGGGTTAAAAATAACCGATTCAATTATAGTCAAAATTTGACTCAACGTTTAAGCAGCATGTGTTGAGTCAAGGCCTGGACGCGACGAAAACAAAAAGCTTTTAGCATATATATTATTGTTCTAACGAATACAATGTTATCTAGTACGTCGCAAGATTCCACACTCTTCCTGTACCTTGTTCGCACATTCGAGGCTAAGCTGTATCACGAGTTGCGAAACCGTAGAAGCAAATATCCGGTGCAAATATTAATTTCTCAAACAAGATTTTCATAGTTCCGTCCACTGTACCGCTGTTCCAACACCCAACCGCACGCACTTACAATATCGAAAGTCCTACAACCATAGCAGCAAAATGTTCATTCGACTGCACTTAACTGTGGTAGGAAGCGCTACATTAAAATTCGTTGACTTCATGGTTTTCGCTTGGTTTTTTGCTAATTCGTATTATACGCTCATGTTTGTAACTCTGGTTTGTTTGAGATATTAATTCGAAACAAACAATTGAACAATATTAAAATTTATTCACAGTTTAATGACTGATATGGATTCACGCAATGATTTATTTGTACAATGTTTAGTGGTTCACGGTAACTATTCGGATTTGGCCTTTTACATTGCATTTACATAACACACATTGCATTTGGGCTTTCAAATAAAACATTATCAGATATCGATAGTTAATGTTATAAGCAGGAAACACGGTAACCGGATCAGTTAGCAGCATTATAACACTGTTTATATTTTCAGAAGCAACTAAAGACCTAGCAAACGATGATACAAGAAAATGACTGTTTATAATTTGAAGCTAACAGTTAAAGAGGTAAACGAAGAGATCAAATGTTTGTGCTTAACACTTTTAAGGCAGGTTGGCGTCTTAATATCGCACAGCTACACGTTTTAGCTTATCTGCCAGTATACGTAAAATTCGATAGTAATTTGAACAAATATCAAAAATACAACATGTTAACAGTGTACGAAATACAATATTACAGTACCTAGAGTTAATAATAAATCCTTGAAGAAGAGTGCGACACTCATGTTACACTGCATTACATACGTAGTGTTATGACGCGGTCCATTTTTGCGCTACCTCTCTAACTTTTCGGGGCGTGGGGGGAATGCTACCCTCTTTTTTCGTATGTCCGTCACCCCAAACTTTCGTCCTGTACCCCCAAATTTTACCCTGCGTTTCCAACTTTTGTCCTGCTCCAAAAGTTCGGCTATTTCCCATACCAACTGTATAGATCACGTAAAAATAATAGTTTTCAGTGCAGCGTTGTAATTTAATTGTTAGAATAACATCATAAATTAGCAATCGTTTCAAGGGGCTCCACGCTGCAGCGACTGGCACGTCTGCTGCGCACGCGCAAGGCTCCGTGTTCGATTTCCGTGGACCCATGCTCACTGGGGATCGAGGAATTTTCGACTGCAGGGTGGGCTCATTATCCGCTGAAGGCTCCGCACGCGTTCCACCCCCTCCCCCAAGGAAGAAAGTTGGCAGGCAAACCCTACTACCCCCGAGACGCTGTCACCTCCAGAGCCGGCGGGCATTCGACACCTATGTACCTCAGCCCATCCTTGATCAACAAATTTTTCTAACACGATTCATATTTTGTATTTTTTTACAAATTTTTGATAGCCCGACTTAGGTCTGACTCGGGTCTCGGGTTCTCTCCCCCTCTGGATCCGCTAGTGCCCATACTTTAGCTTGGGCTGTATTTAATATAAACGACAAAGAGCGCTTATACCAATTTCTCTCCCAAAATCGAACAACAAATAATGGTACTCTTTTGTTCGCATCTGGAAGAAAAATTTTGGAGAAGGGACAAAATATACGTTGCTGGGGGGGCAGAACAAAAGTTTAAACTGCTGTACAAAGGTTGGGGTCAGAACAAAACTGGAAAGTTTGTCCCCTCCTCTTTCCCCTCCCCTCCCACTCGCCCTGCGAAAAGTGTGACAAATGACGGAAAAATTGAGCTCGTCAGTCTACAAGGTGAGCAGAGTGTCTGCATACATGCTTATAGGGGCTAGATGGAAGAATTATGTTCCTGAGGCTCGGACGCTCTCGGGGCTTTGCCAATTCCCCTGAGAGGTAGCCTGATCCCCCTGAGGCTCCTCATTCACCACGTCTAAGTACTGAAGATTACGTGTATAGTCGTTTTGCCTTTGAGGCAATTTGAAATGAGCATATTACAGCTAATCTCTTTGAAGCTAGCACGACAGCTGAGGACCTAAGAAAACATCGATAGATTTGAGCATTTATGCTTTGCGAAGTTTTACCATAACCACTGAACTACTCAACTGACATTATGCTGAGCATGTACATTCTTTCAATATACTTGGAGCTTTAAAGTATACGGCACCTGAATTATAAAGAGTGTATAAAGGAAAAATATGACGCTTCCCTGTACTCTAATATAAACTAGTGTCTGATGACGTGTGTCTTCATCCTTACCGGCTTATTTCGTAAGGTCATCATGCTTAACATTATAGTCATCATCATTAACCTCAGCTTTATAGTAGCTCTGATCCCCAGTTTGTTAAGGGGATTCTCAACTTTGAAAAAAGTAAGTCGAACATAGCACAGCTATGCAACCATTCCTCACCAAATCTGCATGTTCCGACATACCTCCTACAAAACTGGGGCGTCAGTGCATGATGACCTCCGCAAGAATGAGGGAGTGAGATCTCAAACACCCATGTCATCAACCGCGGCTTCACGTTAGAATACAGGGAAGTTACATATTTTTTCCTGGTCAAAGCAAACAAGCCTGCTAATTTTTCAACCATTTACATTAAATGCTATTTTAAATGCAACTAAATTTGAAATTTACAACCATTGACTTTGAAATTAGAACTTATCACTCCTGCGACTATTTTGATACAGACAAGTAATAAAATAAAAACCCAGCTCTAAACCAAATGATAAAACTCTGAATTTGGCAGCAGCTCATGACTGGTTCTAATGCTAATACAACATGTTAACCCTTTCACTCCCGAATTAGGTCCTGTATTGCATAAAGTTTGAGAACCTAAAGCCTCCGCAAGCAACTGGATTCGTCTGTTTGATTGCATGCGTCGTACGCGAACCATAGAACTATCTATCAGCTGTTTCCCGGTTCCGTAAGGAATCTTTCAAAACGAAGCGAATAACAACGCACGCCTAAGCATCCGCAGCACGATAAAATCAGTTAGCACAACTCGTCGTAGTAAGCTCGCTATTGCATATAGGCAAAGTTAGGCATATAAAATCATATAAACTGTTTGTTTCAGTCGAAATTATACAAACCTATGCCAAAGCATTCTAAAAATATAGCAAAGTTGGCGATATTATCGCCAATGCAATGGCTCATAAACTATAATCTGTTAGTCAAAGGTTAACAGACCGTAACTCAAAACATGCCATTCTTGTTATGTACATGGTCTAGACATTTATTTTGCAATTTTTTAAAAAAATAATAAGATTAATCAATAACTTTGGCCTAGTCAAGCTGAGTGGCATAACGCTATATCCATAAAAAGAACAGCTTGGTGCAGGGATGTTCTCCCTCCTCGACTAAGTTTTGCGTTTAAATTAAAAATTCAGATAAGGGTCTTATAGAAGACTATCGTTCAGACTTGGGCTTCGTATGTCTAAAACGGCACAACGTACTTAATGTTTATGCCGTTCAGCTTGACTTTTGTCGCAATTTTATGTAACATTTCGCAAATGAAGACGTGTTATACATTAGTGTGCAAAATTCGAAAAGCCATGTAACATTATCACCTTTCATAATTTTTGTGTTTTATCATAATAAGCTTTGCATCTGCCGTTTAGAGCTGTCGTCAATATTTCTGCGTAGCTAGCAAGCAATCGAATAATACTTGAAGTATAATTTCTGAAACTCAACTTGTCGTTAATCAGCAACCCCCCCCCCCAAATCATTTGAAGTGTATTTCGTCACAAAAACAACCTCGTCCAGCTATCCGCGTCAGTTTCTGTCCCGTGGGACCCTAAATACTTATTGACGAAAAAACTTTGATTTTGATTACATTGAGCATGTTAGTTAGAAATTGTAGGTATTTATAAGACCAAGAGATTCATGATAAACCCTTGAAGAAGATGTGACACTTATATCACACTACCTTATATACGTTGTCAGATGACGCAAACCATTTTCCATTAGTTGTCCTACTTTTTTGGATGGGGAGAACAGTGAGATAAGTACTAGGTTTGTGCTGCCCACACCCTTACCTTCGCCCTGCCCCCTACTTTTGTCCTGAGCAACCAACTTCTGTTCTGCCCCAAATCCGAACAAAAATAAAAAGTTGACAGGACAAAACTGGGAACCTTGTCATCCCCCTCCCAGGAAAATGGGACAAGTAGCGGACAAAGGGACCGCGTCATCCTACAACGTATATAATGCAGTGTGACGCTGGTGTCACATTCCTCTTCAAGGGTTAAAATATGAACGTTTGATATTAGTATATTAGCCATTATTAGTGCAGTATCATTTAAATGCATTCAATAGCCTGTGCTGCCCCTCCCCCTCCTCTCCCTCTCTACACCCCCTCCCACGAAATCAAACTGGGCACGTCCTTTGTCTTGCCTCCCTCCAGAAAATAACGCATATTTGCCAATTTTACTCGGATTTTCCACAATTTTTATCAATTTACCCAAAAGTTCCCGAGCACATTCGACGCGCGGCAGTGGTGGGAATGAATAGGGTTTCAGGGTGGTGGCTCAGACCTTTACAATTAACCTACCTTACGCCTTACAAACAACTATGCCCCTGATGTTTTTATCCTATCTTTCCACCAGACGTGTTCTAAATTAGCTTGTTCCCAGATGTTTTATCTTAACCTGCCTACATAGATGTGTTTTATGATAGCTTGCTACACCAAGTCTCAAAATTGTTCGAGTCTGCCGAATAGGTACCACTTTTTTCTCGCCATAATCAGTAGATTAATAAAAGTGTAACTAACCATTTGAACTGGCCTGTCCTTTATGACTGTATATATTGCTATTTCCAAATAAAGTAAGACTATTATATTTTTATTACGAACAAAACGAACTTTTCAGTTTGTTAGTTACCACATTTGTATTTGTATGTTCGTGAAGGCATATATGCACAGAAAATTGGGGGTGGGGGTGGGCGAAAGAGTGTTTGGCTTATGGCGATCCCGAGATTTTCCTCTAGCGTCCCGTCCAATTTTAAGAGGCGCCACCTTCGCTTCAAAACGACACTGCTGCGGCCCTGTTTATCCAGTCCACATTCCGCCTAGGCAACAACACAAAACATGTACCTTCCTTAACCAACCAAACTGAACCGTTTTGCATTTACGTAGACGGTTTCAAGTAAAAGGCAAATAAATATATAAATAAATAATATTCAATACTGTGCTGAGTATCGGAGCCAGAACCATGGCCCCGACAATCAAATTAAGAAACATAAATTTAGCACGAGGTCGGCAAGAATAGCAATATTTTGTGTATTTAAGTTTTTTTCACATTTAAGCTTTCTAGCGCCTTTCAAAACACTTTATCGATGTACTACTATCCATTCATATATATATACTACTTTCGTCACTGTAGTTACGGTTTCTTGCTTTAGGCTATTTAAAAATTATAGTGTTCTGAACTTGACATGCTGGATAGTCGTTTTAGTAAATAAATAAAGTATTTTTCTATTAATATGAGGTTTCAAAAAGCCAACTTATATGTTATGCGTAATCTAAATTATGTTTGCATTATCAGTCATGTGTTCGAATTTATTTTGGTTTTATACGTTATTGAAAACCGTGTTAAAATGACTAAAATTCGCTAAGTGATGTTTCAGTTGAGTGTTACGTCAAGTTTAGCACTAAATGAATAATACTGTGGCGATTAGGCAACAAACTGTCACAAAATACTGAAGATGTGATTGGACACTCTAGGCCAGGCTTAGTATTGTAGCCAATCCGAGCACAGTTTGGCATAATGTATGAAGAGCCGTGTCTAAGGTCTGCCTGTGAGACCTCAGAACTAGGATACGAAATAAGGAAAAGCTCGAGTCAATTCTTAAAAAGACTTTAAAACAAAAAATAATCAAACAACCGAATAATAGCACAATTACAAGTCAGGCAACAGGGAAAACAGCAGAGCATACCTCGGTTGGACACCTTAAGGCTCTAAAAGAAACAAATAATATCAATATTTTATACGTTCCATCCATTCGTTTCATATACTTTCCAGCCAATATTAACGAACAAACCAAACCCTTTACTATTAGGAAACCTGACTCGCCAAGCCGGACACGGTAACCCTGTAAGCGGCTAAGCCGTGCCGAGCCTCGTTTGTTCACATCGCGAGCCGAACCGAATCAAGCTTGAAAGTCGACATCTTCTTGCGTCTACAAAATACTCCTACCAAAATATATAAGCGATCGTGCGCTTGAACAATAACATTTTCGGTATAAATTTATTACTTCAAAACCGGAAACAAACTATTCATTTATTCATAATTTGGATTGAAAAATTAAAAAAAATTCAGAAAAAACGGAATATTTATTGTTTTATTTTATACTTATATATATACGGTAATTTTCTTGTAACTCATACAAACTGTGTAATTGCGCATTTGAATTGTAATCCTTGCACACCGTATTCCACGGATTGTCCGCAAGATTCAATTAGGTTTTTTCTCTGTGAGATCGTGCAAAATTGCCTACAGCCGAGTATCTAAGTTTTGTAAACTGCGAGTATCTAACATTTGCAGCGAATCGATCTTCGGTAATATTGGACAACAAACCTTTTCGCAAAATATAGAACGATATAATGCGTTGTGTGTCAAAAATTGAGCTACATTAACTTTTAGTAAATAGTAACGATGCGCTGTGTGTCAACAACTGAGTTACTTTAATTTTAGTAACTGGTAACGATGCGCTGTGTGTCAACAACTGAGTTACGTTAATTTTAGTAACTGGTAACGATGCGTTGTTTGTCAACAACTGAGTTACATTAACTTTTAGTAAATAGTAACGATGTGCTGTGTCTAAAACAGATCTACTTTAATTTTTAGAACTGGTAATGATGGATGTGTGTCAACGACGGAGTTACATTAAGTTTTAGTAAATTGTAACGATGTGCTGTGTGTTTAAAACTGAGCTACTTTAATTTTTAGAACTGATAATGATGCGCTGTATGTCAACAACTGAGTTACATTAACTTTTAGTAAATAGTAACGATGTGCTGTGTGTCTAAAACTGAGCTACTTTAATTTTTAGAACTGATAATGATGCGCTGTGTGTCAACAACTGAGTTACATTAACTTTTGGTAAATAGTAACGATGTGCTGTGTCTACAACTGAGCTACTTTAATTTTTAGAACTGATAATGATGCACTGTGTGTCAACAACTGAGTTATATTAACTTTTGGTAAATAGTAACGATGTGCTGTGTCTACAACTGAGCTACTTTAATTTTTAGAACTGATAATGATGCGCTGTGTGTCAACAACTGAGTTACATTAACTTTTAGTAAATAGTAACGATGTGCTATGTGTCTAAAACTGAGCCACTTTAATTTTTAGAACTGATAATGATGCGCTGTGTGTCAACAACTGAGTTACATTAACTTTTGGTAAATAGTAACGATGTGCTGTGTCTACAACTGAGCTACTTTAATTTTTAGAACTGATAATGTTGCGCTATGTGTCAACAACTGAGTTACATTAACTTTTAGTATGATAAAGCACTGTACTTGCTTGCTTAATGTGTTGTCGCTACGTTTCTTAATAACAGAAATCAACTTATATATATAACCATAGCAAAATTTTGTTGGTAGTAAGCACATTCAAATTATGTATTTAGCTACCTTGTAATGCATGTCATTCCATCTAATCATGCAACAATATTATCAAACTTACGGCAGAATATTTTTTCATTTATGTCCTTAATGATAAACATTATTTTAACGCCTTTCTCAGAGTAGGATTTTTTTTAAATTGGAATAGGCTGTCGGTGCTATACAATAATGTAAGGCTCAAAGTTCCATGTATACCTGAATGAAATCGTAGTGGTTCAACGGTCGTAGCAGCTATAAATTGCAAGCATAGAAGTATTAAATTACCTGCAAAAATTAACGTTTGTAATAATTACTGGGTGATACCAATGTTATATGTAACAAAAAATTCATCTTTTTATGAGGTTGCTTTGCAGTTTGACCATAAGCGGTGTAGCAAAGGTATTTAAAATAAAACAGACTCAATTATCTTCTCAAAAAATACCTTATTCGCTACTTACAGCTAAACTATTTGCGTTTCACTTTATGCTTCGCTTGATTGCAGAGTTCCTTGCCTAATGTAACCATCGATCTCGTGTCAACCATTACAGAGCACTCACATTTGAACCCACTACAGTAATAACACATTTCATTTGCTTATCAAGGAGAATAGTACTCAAACAAGCAGCTCCCGGTAGTTCTTGTGGTTCTGTTTCATTTCATGTTTTAGTTTTTGCAACTGTAATTGGTTGTTGAAGCATTTTAGTACTTTACTTAAAACGGCGTTTTACAAGAGACGCACGACGGCCTGTATATATAAGCTCATTCTGCTCTATTAGGTTTTGCGCTTTTATTTTGTGTAAACTCTTTAAAATTATATATGCTATTTCTGTTTTAGCTCTGAGTTCACAATTTTGATGAACTGTGCGCACCGTGACTGACGCATATGTACTTTATAAATGTTTAGGCTTAGCAATATTATGCTATTTATTAAGCATAACTTCTCGGTTCATTTTGTAGTCCTTAGGCTGTCCAAATTATTAAGCAGGCATTTATTCTACACTTAGTAAAACTATGCTCATTTTGCAATATAATAATACTAATGAAAACCATTAATGTTTAACTCAAGTTTACAATTAAAATGAATTCAGTTTAAAATCTTAAAACATAAACACAAACAGGGTTCCTTTCTTACTTTATTATTTGGCACAATGGTTAAAATAGCATAATTACGCTTATATGCTAGTTATAATTATTAAAGCTTAATATTAACTGTCAAATTATGCGAGAGGTTTGCAATTAGTGTATTTATGATACAAATTATGCCTAATTATTCTAAATTTTTATTAAGCGTGAAGCAATGCCAAATACATTAAGTATAAACATTTTCTGTAACGTGGTAACATCAATCAGTGTAACGTGTGACAGTACACATATGAAAATATATTTAGGAACAATTTCATAGACCAAATGATTTCATGTAAGACATATTCTGTATGAGTACAACTTTAAATTTTGGAAATTCGCCCTGCCGAATTTATCATTTACGCTTTTGTTAACTGAATCATGTGTTTTGTTTTGCAAGCGCATCAATTAAAACAGCGACTCAAAGTGTCGTCCCTGTAGTAGTTTCTAAATTCTATGACTGATATATTTGCTGTCAAAATTATGTAAGACATATTCTGTATGAGTACAACTTTAGATTTTGGAAGTTCGCCCTGCCGAATTTATCATTTACGCTTTTGTTAACTGAAGCATGTGTTTTGTTTTGCAAGCGCATCAATTAAAACAGCGACTCAAAGTGCCGTCCCTGCAGTAGTTTCTAAATTCTATGACTGATATGTTTGCTGTCAAAATTATGTAAGACATATTCTGTATGAGTACAACTTTAGATTTTGGAAGTTCGCCCTGCCGAATTTATCATTTACGCTTTTGTTAACTGAAGCATGTGTTTTGTTTTGCAAGCGCATCAATTAAAACATCGACTCAAAGTGCCGTCCCTGTAGTAGTTTCTAAATTCTATGACTGATATGTTTGCTGTCAAACTG
Source organism: Trileptium ribeirensis (assembly GCA_030248225.1). Lineage (NCBI taxonomy): Eukaryota > Metazoa > Nematoda > Enoplea > Enoplida > Thoracostomopsidae > Trileptium > Trileptium ribeirensis. Next base: position 58,728 of record JASANE010018764.1, read on the forward strand.
TAATTGCATGACGAAATATCAATGTCTCGTACATATCTAGCTTCAACCTTCTTCGAAACATAGTCACAAAGTACAAACAAAATAATTCTCAACTACCGAATTCGCCGATTATTTTATAAGTCAATCAATCCCACCTCCGCCATATTACGAACAAAAATATAAAACTGGGTTCTTTTCCATTATCCCCCAGCCCGCATTCGCCCAAAAATGGTCAAATTCTGGAAATTTTGGTATTTTTGTTATCGACGAAATCATTTCAACCAAAAATTAGAATTTTTAAAATTTTAGAATTTTTCGGATCCCAAGGGTACCCTTTTTACCCAAAAATTTATTTTTTATTAACAATTAGATTGTTACCAACCATTCGACTCAGCTTGACGAGTTGAATCGAATGTTGATATATTTAACGGGATCCGGAAATCGGATCCTAAGTTATGACCAAAACTGAAGCTGAGAGCCTTAACTATTGAACAGTTTTTTGGCCATAACTTAGGATGCTTTTATCAGATCCCGTTAAAATAGCACCATTACACTCAGCTCGTCAATCCACGTCTATTGATGGGTAGAAACCCAATTTTTAAGAAAAAAATTTTTGGGTTCCCTTGGCACCCGAAAAAATGTAAAAATTTTAAAAATTCAATTTTTTGGTCGAAATGATCAGAGGAGGTCTCGAGGATCATAACAATATCAAAATTTTCAGAATCTGACCATTTTTGGGCAAATGCGGGCTGGGGGATAATGGAAAAGAACCTAAAATTCTTAATATATTGTTAATAATTGTAGAATATATTGTTAAACAATCAAAGTATTGTTATTAATTGTCACATCTAAAAGGCTCTAATTCTGAACTATTATAAGCTTAACGTTGCAATAACTTAACACTACCAATGTTTATAGTATTGATAGGGTACCTAATGCAGATTTGTACATGTAGACTAGTTTTCCAAATATATTCACCACGCATGCTAGTTACCTAGCAGTTTCTAGGTGCTCCTGTTTGTAGATGAATTAGGTTTTTGTAGGTGTCGTGTGGTCGAATAGTTATTGTATTTGTGCTGTATTTTTCGAAACATAACGTGGAAAACAGATAGTGTGTTATGTAAATTATTAGTGCGCTTGAGATAATAGCAGCATGAATATATATATACATATATATATGGGATTGAGCTTGACTATTTTCCATAGATGCAGCTGTATTTTATTTCTGCAAAAGAAAAAGTTTTCAGGCTTTGGTTACCATACCTGAGTGTGAATTAGCAATACTTTTTAGATTGTTATAACTTGTTAAGTTACATGTAAGTGAACCTGGGAAGGGGTCCCATTAGTAAGCGGTAAACAGTTTTTGTATCTTGATAAAATAGTTTCTTTAATGAATTATTTTCTACGCCATGCGCTTGTCTTTTGGGATTTCAAGCTAGTGCATCTAAATACTATTGAAATGCATATATCTTTTGCAGGGACGTAAACGACGGGGATGGTACGTGGCCCTTAAATATGCCTGGTGGGTCAGCCACTTAGGCTGTTTCGCCAGCAATCAGCCATATTGCGCAACTGGGTATGTATACTTATAAACTAATTGTGAACGGTTCGGTCGTTATATTTCTCCTCGGCTCTGGATAGCAAAATATAGCTTTTTTGGAGTTAAATATATTTTGAATTTATCTATAACGCAGTGTTTTCCAAAATTTGACGAGTTGGCTGACTGTAATTGCATAGATGACCAGTTTGATTCCGTTGTGTTGACCAAAGTATAGCTTTTTTGCAGTTAAACATATTTTGAATCTATCTACAGCGCAGTGTTTTCCAAAATTTGACGAGTTGGCTGACTGTAATTGCATAGATGACCAGTTTGATTCCGTTGAGTTGAACAAAGTCCATCAGCTTTGTTTGCAACTAAATACCCATATTTTTTATGTGATTGAGCATACGTAACCAGTGCTATCATTAAATGATGGCGTCACGGTGTGAACAACGTATCGATTGTTTTTCCTTATGTACTTATTGACGAAGCACAATTTGCTCAGTATTTCTGTTTTTATGTGGTTGAGTATACGTAACCAGTGCTATCATTAAATGATGGCGTTGCGGTGTGAACAACGTATCGATTGTTTTTCTTTATGTACTTATTGACGAAGCACAATTTGCTCAGTATTTCTGATTATGACCTCAAGGTGTTTCATTTTTTCATTCTAGTAAACGCGGAATCTATACTACACACTGCTGAAAACGCAATTATGCTTATGCTATTGCATAAAACTTTTAATACCTGCAATACGCTTTTTTCCGCGTTTGAAATACGATATATAATTGCGTGATGTCGCTGATTCCTATTCCTATAACTTAGCACTTTTAATTCGCTACCGATTCCTGGCTAATAATTCAAGTACACACAACTACAATTATTGAAACACAGAAGTTTAATTTTTGAAGCACAAAATTCGCTATTAATCACAGGATCAATATAAGCAAGAAAATGTAAAAGTCAAATTTACTGCAGCTGATCACATTTCAGTAGATAATTTTTGCTTGTTAATACAGGCGTATTCTTGAAGTTTTTGGTTACGATTAAAATATATGGATCCTGTAAATTTACTGCGTTATTAGATTTTAAAAACGGAAGAATAATTATATTTGTTTGAAGCACCTTACCCTCCAAAAAAAACGATATTTGAAACAACACTTGACAGATTGTGACCGTGGCCGTACTACATGTAGCAATAGTAGTTGTAGCATGTCTTGCAAATCCTTCAATTTGACTAGTTGAAACGAATAAACTGTGCAATCGTGCACCAAAAATTCAATATACGGGTTCTACAGTTGACGTTTGACGTATACATGTATTTATATGACAGTTTTACATCTCATTTCCCATGTTATAATTCGAGATCATGCATATTAGGAATTACGCTTTCCTGGGGTAAATGATTGTTCGAATCGTGTCGGTGCCTTATACATATTATAATAACGTCACGGTCAAACAGCTGACTTATTGTAATGCTTATGAGCATAATAATTATGACGTTTGATGTATATATGTATTTCATATGACAGTTTTACATCTCATTTCCCATGTTATAATTCGAGATCATGCACATTAGGAATTATGCTTTCTTGGGGTAAATGATTGTTCGAATCGTGTCGGCTTATACATATTCTAAAAACGTCACGGTCAAACAGCTGACTTATTGTAATGCTTATGATCATAATAATTATACAGATGGTGGTTATTCAAAGACGTGTTGGCATGTTCTAACTGCAGTGGCTGGTCAACTATTATCGTTGATTACCGATATATATTTTACTCATGTCATATTACAGTAGCATCTGCTTAAGCTTAGCTAAGCAGATGCCAACAAGGCTATTTGATTTTTTTATCAACAGAAGAGTCAAGATTATCGAAAAGACAAACTTCAGCCAATATGCAGTTATGCTTTGTATATGTTATAACAAAGCAAAAATATGCGTCAGACTGAAGTTGCTCCTTATCGATCGTAGCAGCGTTCAAACTTCGCCGCTTATAGTAGGCAGATACGGTCTAGAAAAGCGAAAGCTGGCTGACGTTTTCGGGCTGGTTGGCGTGTGGTAGTTGTTAACATTCACCGTTGTCGCCCGTCTTTACGTTAGTCAAGCTAATAGCTTTTTCTCGATCGGGGTAGAAGCTATAAGCGTTGAAAAGCAAGCGGCAGCAGCTGTGTTGTGTAGTAATCGTTCGTTTCTCATCGCCACACCACCATTTGTCACACCGCTGCTATCAGTAGTAAGTAGTTGTTGATATACACCGCCGTTGCTGCTCCTGCTGCTATATTGTCCCCGCTTTAACTCTATCCAATATACTTCTTTAGCTTCTCTCTATAAACAATATCATGAGTGTGTGTACTGTATTGTTATATTACGCCTAATAAAATATGAATACATGCACACACACATAAATTATTTGTTTATGAGAAAAAGCTAAACATTACGAGGTATTTGGTACTGACGAAGGCCACGGGTATCATGTAAGATAATATAGCACCCGAGACAGCCACAGGAGCGGTGGCGTTTGTGCCGACTAAATTTACAACAGCAACAACAACAACCACGACAACATGTGTGTGTACAATGCAGTTTTATTATTAATATTTAATAATCTTACTCTCATTCTCGTACTACAAACAACACATCAAAAGGAACATGAAACTCTATTGTGTCATGAACTTGTCCTATCAAGAAAGCTATCATCAGAACCAGTTTGGCTTTTTATACTCTAGTTTGCTTGTTTGTTTTTTATGTTTCAAAGGGATATACTTAGTGTACCACATGCAGTTCCAAAATGTTCACTCACACAATCATCAACATTTTTGTTAACTTTACCTTGGCCAAAAGGTGTCTGTTTTTAAACAATATCCATGTACCTACAATACCAGCACTATTGTATAAGCATCATAAATTCATATATTATAAGAGTCTATTGGGGAGATACCCCATAAACTTATAGAAGTCGGATACCCTTAAGCCTTATTTACACTCCTGGCCCTGCGACCTCGCATCCGCACTATAACCTTTGCCCAACAACGGGCGACTTAGTCGCTGGGAACATATTTTTTCAAATTCTGGTAATTATGAAAAAAAATTTTCAGAAAAAATTGAGGACAATGAGGCGGAAAAATTGGAAAAATTATTTTTGGTTACCCGTCTGACATATACCTAACCCCACCCCACCCTTCACCCACGCTGCTTCCACCGCCAGAATAATCCACACCCTTTAAGCCGACGGAGTTTAGAAGACATCTATGATTCTGTTTTCGGTTCTGAAAAAATTAAAAATAATTCAGTTTTAACCGCAGCATAACTGTTCTTGGTTGAGCATATTTGTTTGGTTCGTAAGAATGTTAAGTTTTGGTATTTCAATCACCTACTACTACTTTACTCACGGTTATAAAATCGCGGCATAAATATTATTGATTGAGATTATTCTTTTGTACTCGTGTGTCATTAATTGCTTTCTGATTTTCACCAGTCATATTTTTGTTTTATAAATAACTCGGAAACAAAGTTACTGCCTGCGGCACAGGGACTGTTGGGACAACTTCAATTTGTATCTCAGACGTAGCCAGGTTTTAGAAAAGGCGGGTCGCATTTTAAAAGTATGGGGGATCGTATAAACACGCGTTTTTGATACTTCCCATATTTTCACGAAATCCTGTAAAACAATTTGACCTTGTGATCCCAAAAAGGGAGGAGGGTCACGACCCGTACGACCCCCCTACTGGCCATGCCCTTTAATTTATATTTGTGCGAAACAATTTTTTCATCATGACCCATCTAGTGAGTCGACGCCTACAAGATGCGGGTGTTCTTCCTCCTAAATTTTCTGAAGACATCCCAGCTTTTGACGTTTTCGCTGTCTTCCCTGTTCTCACTCGTCGCTGTCTTCTATTAACATAACGTAAGCATTTAATTCGAAGCACGGCTTTAAAATATTGCTTATCTGATTCTGGGAAATCATTAATTGCGTACTATAAAAAGACACTCCTTTTATTTAATTACTCCATTAGCTTCGTTAATTTTTAAACTAGTCTAGTTTTGCTACTCAGTCGAATTTTCTTCAGACATTGCTGAATGCTTTTCATATATTGCCAACGGCTTGATTTTATTTAAATCTTTTAATATGTAAACCATATATAACCTGATTGTAAAATGATATATAAAGATAATTTTAATAGTTGGAAACGCCAATCACTTCAAACCTTTAATACGTCCGCTGCTGCTGCGTCATTTTGACGTGTTTTTGAAGCACTTTCGTGTCTACTTAGAATCATACCTTACAAGAGATGGCTAGGAACCCATAATAGTGAGCAAATGTCTTTTCCATATGTTGTGTACAATTTAAATGTTTACAGTTTTCAGCAGCTGTTTTTTGGTAAAGATATGCTGAACAATATTTAGATACATAGAGATTCCATAGCTACATTTTGTCTATAATTACTATTGGGTTTACCCGTGATAATAGCACACATCAATTCTGCCAAAATGCAACGCTCAACCCTGTAATTCCTGGATACAAAGGTGATTCATGTTGTTCTGTAGACTTTCCGAATAATATCATAATAATATATTAATAGCTTAGGTTAAAACATGACTAGGATATGTTCCCACCTGCCGTTAGGGCCTTTAGTGCACTAAATTCGAGAAAAATACGAAATTTTTGTGCCAAATACACAGTATTATAAAAAACGTTTATAACCCATTATGCTATTTTGCCGCAAAGATATAGTAACCTAGTTATGCCTTTTACTACTTCTGGCCATGTCCAAGCTGATGTTTGCGACGTCAGGGGTCTAAACTAATTTCTGCTCTTTTCGGTATTATAATCTTGTGGCGGGTAATATAATGGCTATTTATTACATAGATGGGCATGAAGATTCTTTTTCTGGTTTTACTTGTTGTCTTCATTCTTGTTTCTCGGTTTTCAATTATTATTAAAGTCCAACAATTTTTAATGTAGCTGGGAATTCACCAACCTAGGCGCTTAGTATATATTAGTGTGGTGTTGAACTTAGTGATTTTTACCCGACTGCCCAGTATACTGTTTTTCTTGATTATAGGCAAGCAAAATCTTAATAACTACTGAGATTTCAATAAGGCTCGGGGCTGTGTATGTCAATGGACATTTGGTATTATGCAGTATGATGCTCATATTTCCCCAGTACACAGTGACTAATTCGCGTTAGCAGACAGTTATTTATTGTTGCTTACGTATCCGCCGAAGATAGCGTTGTTCTGTATGCAAATGTCCTAAACCCCCGGTTATAAAGGTAGAGTGCAGAAAGATTAGTGCCGCGGGGTAGCTACCATAGTGTCAATACTTAAAAAGAATTTGGATATGCCCCTGTTCTCGAAGACACCACTTAATTTTGCAAGCGCGAGGTGTCAAAGCGAGTCTGCCAATTTCATGTCGTGTTAATTAATATCTCAGTTTTTACAGCCGGCAATGTGCCTTTAGTTTCAAAAAATTCCTTTGTTACATCTTTGTCGTTTGTCGGCAAACATATTCTAGCTATAATTGTAATAATGATAAGGTGAATAATCTGATACTTACTAGTAATAACAGATTTGGTACCTGTCAATTTACGTTCCACCCTTAATATAATAAATTAGTAGTAGTACATAGTTTTTTCATCATAATTGAACCCTGTATTGGAATCGTAATTGAGACTTGTCCTTTGTTGCTGTCGTTATCTGAAGAAGAAGAAGAGTCGTCGATAAGTTCTGAAGAAGCTAGTTCAATCGTTGCAGCAGCACCTGCAGAACTAAATAATGGTTGTATCACACATGACACCGCTTTTTTGCATCAGGTGACCGTTAATATATAAAAATACCAGTATATTATATATACACCTCATACATATATATCTAATACTAATATACTAATATACAATATAATATACTAATATATAAATCAAAAATATATAACTTATATAAATATATCTATAAGTTACATGTTTATACGTCGCAACAATTACAACCAACTGGTCTTCTATACTTTTACATTCTATCCTAGTGCTTACATCTGATTTCGGCGGTTAACACGACCATTTATGAAGATTCACGATCATAGATGGTCGTATTAATTATCATGATCGTAATAATTCAATATCATATTAATCGCGGTCAACAGCAGTTTGTTTAGTACTTTTTTGACTAAGACAGTCGTGTTATGAAACATTGCATTATGACCGAATGTCTTTCCAAGAATCCAATGGATTCTCAGTCAGATTCTTGACCTTAGCTAGAGGGATTTTAACAAAGAACGAAAAGAAGACTCGTACATCGTGCTTGCAATAACTTAAATATGCATGGTACTGAAAGTGATTACAGCTTGTCATTACATACCTGCTAAACCAATTATTACTGCCGCATATATACATTTACAAAAAATCATTTCAAATGTCGGTGGATGTTTGAGTTGAACACGTTTACTTTATTCCAGATTTGCAATAAACTTTTTGTAGCTCAGTTTTCATATATTACACCAATGTCTGACTTAAAGTATGACTTAAAAGAATCGAACTCACTAGGGAAGATGTAGCGCAGCGGAGAGAGGTTTAGTGATTTGCGAGCGGATGAGCTGAGTAGTTTGTATCGAATATCACAATAACCATTCTGTCGATGAGTCTGTTGTTCTTGGTGTGTTCCACGTAGTTTATTGAGCAGGCTTCTGCTGGTTTGTATATCTGTTTTCAGCGGCCCAATACTATTAAAGATAATACGTCTGCAAAAATTGTTCTGGATGTTAATTTCTTGCCAAATGTGGCGGTTACAGGCACTCGGAAACGATTTTGAGTTTGGATGGCAAGCTATGATAAACATATCTAGGGGGCAAGCAAAGACAAAATTGGATTCATTGACTGGATAAATTAGTTGATGTTAAACGTGTAGAAGCTAAGCGCACTCTCCGGCATTTTTAAGAAGGAATACAAGTAAAACTGACAAAATTGGATTCATTGACAGGAGAAATTAGATGATGTTAAAAGTGCAGAAATTAAGCACACTCTCCGGCATTTTTAAGAAGGAATACAAGTAAAACTGACAAAATTGCATTCATTAACAGGAGAAATAAGATGATATTAAAAGTGCAGAAGTTAAGCACACTCTCCGACGTGTTTTTAAGAAGCAATACAAATAAAACTGACAAAATTGGATTCATTGACAGGAGAAATTAGACGATATTAAAAGTGCAGAAGTTAAGCGCACTCTATGGCGTGTTTTTAAGTGGGAATACAAGTAAAACTGACAAAATTGGATTCATTGACAGGAGAAATTAGATGATATTAAGAGTGCAGAAGTTAAGCGCACTCTCCGACGTGTTTTTAAGAAGCAATACAAATAAAACTGACAAAATTGGATTCATTGACAGGAGAAATTAAATGATATTAAAAGTGCAGTAGTTAATCGCACTCTCCGACGTGTTTTTGAGAAGGAATACAAGTAAAACTGACAAAATTGGATACATTGACAGGAGAAATTAGATGATGTTAAAAGTGCACAAGTTAAGAGCACTCTCCGACGTGTTTTAAGAGGGAATACAAGTAAAAGACTGAAAAAATGGATTCATTGACAAGAGAAATTAAATGATGTTAAAAGTGCAGAAGTTATCGCACCCTCAGGCGTGTTTTAAGAGGGAATAGAAGTAAAACTGAAAAAAATTGGATTCATTTACGGGAGAAATTAGATGATGTTAAAAGTGCAGACGTTAAGCGCACTTTCCGGCTTGTGTGGTAAGCGTAATTGGTAGCGTAGTTATGCGTGAAAGGCAAATATGCCTCGCAAAGGGTATTGAATCATGGCCTAGATTACCTTAAATGTTTATCAGTGTAGTAGTGTATGTGCTTTAGTGCAGCAAGAGTGGTGTTACGGTAGCAAGAGGCGAATGCAGGAGCTTCCCGAAAAGCTCTCAGGTCGCCTATATTTTGTATGATACTTTATATCGAATATATATTAACTTGCCATAAATTCTGTTTGTAATAATTTCACTTTCACGAAACGTATAAAAGTTAGTCAGGACAAGTAAAAATTGGAAAATCGAAGTTGAAAAACCATGGGAAGCTTGAAAGCCACTGATATATGGCCATGTTGTTTTCGGAATACCTAAAAATGTTGTTAACCGTTGGATTTACTATATCGCATGTACATGCGAAATGTTATATATTAACAAATCCACTCGTCTTGCGAATCATGAGTGATCTCAAAAGGTATGCTTTCTGGAGTCTGTAATTGATGATCACTTAACAGTTCCGTCACAAGCTCTTCAAAAGTGAAGAGGGTCTGCCGTTAGTATTTATTTGGTTATAACCTATGAGGTCTTTTTTTCACGTTTGTCAGTAAAAGTGAGGAGGAGGCTGCTCCTTGCCGCCTTTGTGACGCCCTACCAATAAAGTTCATCAGTACCACTAGGCTGTTGATGGTTTCAAAGTCCTGTATTTTATGAGTGGTAGAGACATGCTACGTTCTTGATGAAGTATTTGTTTACTTTCCATATGAGACATGTAAATCTATATTAATCATATTTCCTACAAATTGCTTTCTAAACACACTTTTGCTGTTATCACACATTGAGAACATCCTCTCCCTGGATTTGTTCATTGAATAGCTATTGTGGTGAGTATTGACGACTTACTTAGTAAAGCTGAAGAATTATAGGATTGACTCAATTTTGCACTGTATAATTTTTCAATATAGTCAATCCGAATCAAGCATAATATTGAAGTATTATAATTTTTTTGATAATTTCTGGTGTCACTAAGTATCACTAGCAGTTGAAGATTTGAAACAGAATGTCTAAAATACAATTAAGACTAGTATTTTCTGAATCTTACGGTTGAGTTATGTACACTGATTTCGAAATTACTGCGATAAATCAAACGCTGGCCTGTTTGATGTCTAAGCAAAGCGACTTAGTATTATAATAAGCGAAATCATATCACTTGTAAATTGAACTAAAAAAACTCACTACGAACATTTGCGCATGAAAATGACAGCGCTGTCGCACTAAAGTGTATAAATTATTTAATTTTTTGTATCCTATTTCTAAATATTAGGACCTAGTACAGTTTTGTGTGACATTTTTGTCTGAAATAAAAGCACAATATTTTTCCTGTATATCACATTTTTATGCTAAAAACATCTAAAGCCACCGTCTCATTCAAAATTGTCGCAAATATTAGGTAAATAAGACAAAATTTGATGGTAACAGGTTTATAATTGGACATTTATTACCAAAGTGTACCGAAAGTGTGAATTGAACTAAAAAGAGTTCACTACGAACATTTGCCCATGAAAATGACAGCCGTGTCGCACTAAAGTGTATAAATTATTTATTTTTTACATCCTATTTCTAAATATTAGGACCCAGTACAGTTTTGTGTGACATTTTTGTCTGAAATAAAAGCACAAGATTTTTCCTGTATATCACATTTTTATGCTAAAAACATCTAAAGCCACCGTCTCATTCAAAATTGTCGCAAATATTAGGTAAATAAGACAAAATTTGATGGTAACAGGTTTATAATTGGACATTTATTACCAAAGTGTACCGAAAGTGTGAATTGAACTAAAAAGAGTTCACTACGAACATTTGCCCATGAAAATGACAGCCGTGTCGCACTAAAGTGTATAAATTATTTATTTTTTGCATCCTATTTCTAAATATTAGGACCCAGTACAGTTTTGTGTAACATTTTTGTCTGAAATAAAAGCACAAGATTTTTCCTCTATATCACATTTTTATGCTAAAAACATCTAAAGCCACCGCCTCATTCAAAATTGTCGCAAATATTAGGGAAATAAGACAAAATTTGATGGATGATGGTAACAGGTTCATTATTGGATATTCATTACAAGTGTACCGAAAGTGTAAATTGAACTAAAAAGAGTTCACTACGAACACTTGCGCATGAAAATGACAGCCGTGTCGCACTAAAGTGTATAAATTATTTAATTTTTTGCATCCTATTTCGAAATATTAGGACCCAGTACAGTTTCGTGTGACATTTTTGTCTGAAATGAAAGCACAAGATTTTTCCTGTATATCACATTTTTATGCTAAAAACATCTAAAGCCACCATCTCATTCAAAATTGTCGCAAATATTAGGGAAACAAGACAAAATTTGGTGGTAACAGGTTTGTAATTGGATATTCATTACAAAAGTGTACCGAAAGTGTAAATTGAACTAAAAAGAGTTCACTACGAACATTTGCGCATAAAAATGACAGCCGTGTCGCACTAAAGTGTATAAATTATTTATTTTTTGCATCCTATTTCGAAATATTAGGACCCAGTACATTTTTGTGTAACATTTTTGTCTGAAATAAAAGCACAAGATTTTTCCTCTATATCACATTTTTATAGTAAAAACATCTAAAGCCACTGTCTCATTCAAAATTGTCGCAAATATAAGGGAAACAAGACAAAATTTGATGGTAACAGGTTCATAATTGGATATCTATTACAAAAGTGTACCGATTTTGGACAAAAGTTGATGAAAACTATACGTTTATTCGATTAAATGTACGAAACTTTACGTAAAGACAGCCCAGATCATGCTACATCAAAAACGTAGTAAGACACGAGTGTCACTCTTTTAGTCAAGAGTTCGTACTGAACTCTCGTTGCTAGACTGATGATGGTAATTACCGATTCATAGATATAAAAGTAGTTAAGCAAAAATTCTACTTTTGTTTCTGTCCGTGAAAATATATGACTCACTTCGCCCACAACAACAACAACTACACATCAGGACGATTGTTTTTTGTATATTCGTACTATATGAACCGTTTCCTCTTAGGTAAATGTAAAATTTACTAGCTGAGAAACCCGGCGCCGCCCGGCGTGGAAAAACTTTGAGGTATAGTAGCCTGGCGAATTGATTAGCATTACGTGTTTGAATTTTTTGCTCAGGTTATATTGAAGGGTCGAAATGTGCGAATTCTCTAAACTAAATGAACTTAATAGACAACTTTGATCAGGGTTCAGTCAGAAGAATGGAATAACTATGGCTATCATCCGTAATCAAGCCCTAAGTCGATATCATCATTGTGAACCATTACCCGGCTTTCGTTCGGGCGATAGTATAGAGAACTTACATACAGACAGACCATGTGAACTCTGGTTTTTTTTCAAAGAACAGAAAATTGCACTACACTATGGCACATCACGACCATGAAAAATGAGATTAAGTAATGAAAAAATACTATACGAAACAAAGTGACTCATACAAAATACAAAATGTTTCTGGACCAACGCTTGGCGACAGAAACCGCCGTGGATTGACCCAAATCACCACCTCTTCGTCTTGTTGGCATTTTGTAAAGGAAATTCGAAAATAATGCGGAAATGTCAATGGATTATGGAAGAGTGAAGGGTTGCGTCATAAAGAGATGAGTGTGCGAATAAACAATTCATCGCATAATCATTATTGCGTGAATGTTACGTTTATGAGTAAATAACTAAATAGCTAAATAAAGGCTACGCTAGGGGCTAATTAAAAACGCTTGCATAGAGGTGGAATAGGTCACGGTTCTCCTGCTGAATAGTGGTGGAATAGAACACGCTCCTCCTGCTGAAGCGTCGCCTTATATATATATGTATATATACATATAAGCGTCGCCTTATATATATACGGTGGAATAGAACACGGTCCTACTGCTGAAGCGTCGCCCACTGAACGACTGCGCTAACGTAGACATCCAAATGTGCACCAATAAAATAAATAATTAAGCTAATACATAATTAGCTAACCCCCAAACTATACCCGCTGGGGTTTATAAATATGTTTACAAACTAATTTGGACTTTTCTGCCTAATCCACTACCTTGAAGCTTAACCCATTATGCTAATTTGCCGAAAAGATATGGTCACCTAGTTGTGTCGTTTGCAAGCTTTGGCTATGTACAAGATGAAGTTTGCGACACCTATGGTCCAGACAAATTTCTGCTCATATCTGTATTATAATCTTGTTGGGACTGGTATGATAACAATTTATTACATAGCCAGGCAAGAGGATTCTGTTTCTGCTTTTGTTTATTGTTTTATATTTTATATTCCTCGTTTTTCAATTATCATTAAAGTCAAGAATTTTTGCGGTAGTTGGAAATCGCCGACGTATTAGAATGTGTTATAGGGCTCTGGATTAGCAAAAAACTGACTAAAGAAAACAAGCATATAATTTTTGAAACACCGAGTAAAAGCCCTGTATGACAATCCGATAATTTGAATGGCTATGTAATTAATATTTTAGATTTACGGCGACAAAGATATTGATGGTTTCTATCGAGGTGAAGTAAACGGCCGCTTCGGTTTAGTACCGTATAACTTGGTACGGCCAATGGACCGTGAAGAAAAGTACGCCTATCGCGAATTACAACAGCACCAACAATCTCTTGACGCGGGTGCCATTATCGCTTCAGGTGCAACACCACCGCCATTCTTTCCAAGAGTGTCAACATCTAATGTGCCTGGAGCCGGAACCGCAGCGTTACCGCCGTACTATGATTCGGCCGCCGAATATTCGGCCGGCTCGCCAACAGCAGCGATGCATCACCCGTTTCTGCATCATCCACCGCCACGTTCAACGCTCCTCAGAAATAGGCCGTTGGCACACGCGTCGGCTGCATCTTTAGACGGACGACATCGTTATTGGCCTCACAACGCGTCTGATCCATCGCTATTTCGACTGGAACACCGCGTTGCGGCAGCAGGCGGTTCTGCGCCAAATTCAGCCCGTGCAGCCGCTGGGCCACTGTTTTATGACCATTCGCTGGCTTCGACTTCAACAGCACTGCACGGTTTCGGCCATCCTCAACCACCACCTGCGTCTGTTGCTGTGCCACCAATCAGCTCAAATGCGGCCGATCCTAGAAGTCTTCGACGAAGCAGATGGAAGCAAAAATCGTATTCACTCGATCATCACTACGCTGAAGCTGCAGCTGTAGCGGAAAGAGCTGCTGCCGCTGCTGCGGTATCTGGTATGCCTTATCACCCGATTGGCGCTGATCCGAGATTTGCAGGCGCAGCGGCAACCGTCGACGCGGAGGCAGCTGCAGCGATGCAAATTTATCACCATGCACAACACCACGGCTCGGATCCGAGTGTTTCAGCTCAGCGACGAAGTCTGGATCGTCTTGGGGCTTTCAGAGGTTCCCCACCACCACCACCAGCAGCTTTATTATTTAGTGGAGGCCGACACCGGAACTATTCAGCTCAAATGATTCTCGACGGAGGTGCTACGGGCGTTGCTACTGCAGGAAACCTCCCGCAACGCAGCGGCTACTTTCATCACCACCGAGACTACTCACTGCCACCGCCTGATGTTGCAGCTGCCGCTCTATCAAGTCCATCCCAATCTGAAGCTGAACTATTAGTCACACAACCATTGCCGCCTCGATCGATACATCACATTTCCGGAGCTTATCATCGCCCTCCGCCAGTCCATCCTGCGGCAGCATTCATTTCTCCCCCTATTGGACCACCACATTTAGGTCCTCTACTGCCATCTGTTTCAAGTGCCACCGCCACGGCAGTGCCTCCACCGCCTCCAGGCGAATATGAATTGCCGCCGCCGCCAGATGAACTCACCAGGCTTCGCGGTTTCGGAATGCCACGCGTGCATGTTGCCGGTGGCCCACTTTGGGCTGCAGAACGACGCTTTGCACGGTGAGTAGCGTAGTTTAGTGATGTAAAATACTATTAATATAAACATATTGCAACAATAATGCGCTTATTATAAAAATTAGTCTTTAGTTTTCAGAGCAATGGCGCAAATATACAGACTAATGGATCAACCATTAGGCTATATATTTATATGTGTAGTCGAAGCATATTACAGTATCTGAGTATATACTGACTGCTAATGCTATACCTCCAGGAGGGCCACTACGCATTCAGATCCACTTATGAATTAAATATTGATCATGCTACTGACAATATAATACATCTACTACTGTAAGATACGCGCACGAAGATGGTAAAACCGACTGCTACTTACAGTTGATTCTGTATATATATATAGATTTTAACCTACGGATAATTTTGTTAGAATCGAATCTATTGAAATAAATCTAGCCAAATTCAGGTCATGCTAATTTAAATCAAATAGATATAGAAATAGAAATAGAAATAATTTCTAGAATATATTATAACAGAATTTATTCGACATTTTAAACACTGAAATAAAAATAAACTTTTAGCAGAATTACTTCTACAAAAACACAACAAATTCTTTCCATTTTTATTCAAGGTGGCTTCCTTTGTAGTGGAACTGATTCTGTCTAGATTTGATTCAATAACAGAATTGATGGTACCATATTTTTCTGCCATCTCGCTGCACGCATCTTACAGTTGCACGCATAAACACATAAAGTTGATAATACTTAGTGTATATGTGTCGTGACGGTTGTAATGGGTTACTCCCCTAAGCAGGAATCAAAATAGGTCACCTGGGAGTACCCCACGATCCACGGGGTTCTGAAAGCAATTATATTTTACCTACCCAACGATGACCCACGGGAAAACTGCACCCTAGCAGTGACCCACCTAACTGTCAATAATAGTTCTCGTACAAAATTGATTTGCCAATTTAAAAGCCGCCAAATTGTTCAAATTTTGTTGATATCACTGTCTTGTAATGAAATTGTTGAGAAGCGCTCTATCTTGAAATATTTTTTGTCATTTCGCAATTCTTATTCTAATGAGTGTATCTACTGAGAACTCGAAAAAAATGATTTTACCACTGAGTAACAACAAACTCGGTATTTTAGCATCCCGGTGAAAGTCTACGAACCTCTGTTTTCACGGATTTCTTAAACGACGTCATATATAGCTTTATATTACTTTACCACTTTCGTTGCTTTGTTTGTTCAGTTCAGGCAAAGAATGTGTATATAGTTCAATGTTTTTATTAATATTTTTCCTGGAATTAAATATAAATCTTGATTTTAGTAATGAAAGTTTCGACGAAAAGTATCGCCGTGATCTGGAAAGATTTCATCCAGGTGATTATCGATACGAACCTGACGAATCGTACGCTTACGAGCCTCGCTTTGCCGAACCTTCACTACGAGAACGTAATGGACGGTTTCGAGGAAGCTTTCGTAAGTTGTTGCACTTGTTAATAAAATCATTGCAACAAACGCATTGAACACAAAATATACCCTAAAAACATATTAACATATCAATGCCATGCATTTTTAGAATTGCTATAGTTAAATAACGCCACAGGAAAACAATTATTGGTAGCATTAAGCACACTGCAAGATTTCGTTCGACAACGGTTAAAGTAAATTAAGAATTTTTGGGTCCAGTTTCCGTCGATTAAGTGGTCGATTAGATAAATATGGTGCTTCCGGAACCCATGGATCATGGGTCTTCCAGGTGACTATTTGATTCCTGCTTTCAGGAGTAACCATTACAACCGTCACAACACATATACACTAGTATTATCAACTTTATGTGTTTATAAGTGCAACTGTAAGATGCATCCAGCAATCAGCAGAAAAATATGGTAAGCGATTCTGTTATTGAATCAAATCTGACAGAATAGGTTCCACTTAGAAAGAAGCCTTGAATAAAATGGAGATTTGTTGTTTTGAAGTAATTGCTAAAAGTTTATTTTTATTTCAGTGTTTAAAATATCGAATAAATTCTGTTATAATATATTCTAGAAATTATTTCTATTTCTATTTCTATATCTATTTGATTTTAAATTAGCATGACCTGAATTTGGCTACGATTACTTCAATAGATTCGATTCTAACAAAATTATCCATAGGTTAAAAAATCTATATCTGTAAAATAGACTGTAAGTAGCAATTCGGGCTAATCTTCGTGCGCGTATAATAATAAATATTATTATATTGTAGATCACATAATTGGTGTAATTCATAGTGATATAAATGTATAGTGTACCCTACCTAAAAGATATGCATACACATAAATATATACTGGGTATGTAATATGCTTCGACACATATAAATATATGCCTAATGGTAAATACAATTGGTATATATCCATTGTATAAATTAAAATTAATTTTTATAATAAGCGCGTTATTGTTGCAATATGTTGTTCTAATAGTCTTACATCGCTTGAACTCGGCTCTCACATGCAAAACATCGTTCTGAGCCAGAAGTGGGGCCCACGGCGGGAGGTAGCGCGTAATAGTTCGAGAGGCGTGGTGCGGCGCGGCGCGGTAGTGGAGCGGTGGAGCACTGCCGTGGCGGCAAGGTTCTGATGTGGTGGTGGATAGGGATGAATGCATGATAGCTACAAAAATGTGATGTATCAAATAGAGCGGGGCGAAAATGTCTGTAACTAATAGTTCGCTTTGGGAGGCTGCGAGAATCGAACTTGATAAAGCAGCAGCTGCAAAGTGCGGCGGTGGCATTCGGTGGTGATGAAGATCACCGCTCAGTTGCAGAAAGTTTCTGGCCCGTAGCGCCTCCTCGAGTAGTTTGACTGAATAGCCGGTGTCGGCCTAGTGATCAAGCTATCCATAATAATAATGGGAATGAAAGCCCCGAGACGATCCGGACTCATTCGCTAATTACAAAGTCCG